>JAAAKQ030010682.1:0-12935 GCA_010016005.3 Zanna intricata | reverse complement strand
ATTGGTCCCTTAGACCACAATTTTTTGGGTTTGAAAAAATACCAGAATTATTCTAGAAATTAGAATCTATAACACATAGTATAGACTATTATTGTATACCAGGCATATACAACCAGCATTATATAGTTGATGATTTGCCATCAAAAAAGGTGAAGCTTAAACTAAGTCAAGTTTCAAGTAACCTCATTCATAGTATTTAGAGGTTAATATGAATGAGTTTCATGTTAGAATGTTTCTTTGGATATATTTTAAAATTTATGCAATTTCTACTGCTCCCCCCTACCAGCAATATTAACTACCAAAACAAACAACAAAGGAGAATGGAGCTAAATAGTCTGAAAGAATGAAGAACTTCTGGAAGAAAAGGAAAGAAACTATATGAAATGATATTTGTGTAATCCTTGAAGGCTTATCTTTGGAGAAGATAAAAAATCAGCCATTATGAAGTAAAACAAATAAATCCTTTAAAGATTACACCCTTTCATTTATATGTGAATATATACATAAATTCATATGATATATTAATCTATAAAAACTGAAAAAAATGCAAACATTCTAGTTTGCAAAACAACAGTTCAGAACAAACAATGTAAATGCTAATTATAGATTAAAAAAAAAATTTAATATAGACTTCACTCCCCACAACCAAAACCAAAAATATACAGATTAATAAAAATTAAATTCAGAGTATAAAATGTATAAAATAATTAAAATATATTAATAAAAAGAATTCAACAGAAAATATATATTCATATTAGAAAAGATAGTTTGGAGTTAATGGATTACACTTTTAATCTGAATTTTTTTTTGGGAGATTTGTCAGAATATTATTATTCTAAAATGATCAGAAACTTATTTAATTTTACTGACCTTTGAATTAAAATAAATAGACACATAGAACCAGCTAGCAGTATACAGCTATGGAAATTACCAATTGGTTTTTTTATATATTTTTTTTAATATTAAAAATATTAACTACTTTTTTTCCATAAATATTGTAGTAATATTTAAGTATAATTTTTTTATGATTATCTAAAGTATCTAAAAATTCTTGAACTTTTACCCACTACAAACAGAGGAGTGATTTTTGAACATTGATCTGAATAATGATTTATCTCTGAATGCTATTAAACATAACTTTAATACTACTTAATCAATGATAAATTATATTTCTTTAATTAGGAAATCGCTTATAATTAGGTCAAAATGAAAATATATTACTTTATGAATCATAAGTGGAAAAATATTAATAACAGACATTAATATTATTAAACAAATGTAATGTAAATAATTTCCTAAAAACAAGCATAGTATGTGTACTTTTTACTGTACACTCTTATGTATATACTTTTTAATCAGCTCCTTCATATTTCATTCAGATGGAATTATGAATTGCACTTACAATAACATTGTAAAACGAATATACTCCGAATTGTATATAGACAGATTTGAACTATTTCAGTTGGACTGCCTAAGGACATCAAAAGTTTTAGAAGAGGTATAATATAATAAAAATTAACCTGTTAAAGCATGTAATTTTTTTTTAATATATTTTATTAAAATGTGGTAAGCCTTCTTACATATATTCTTTAGCTCTAATTATTAAGAGCACATAAATCAAATATAAATTTATGCCACTGAAATATAAGTCGTGTCAATCTACATGGTGGAGTAGTAGTATCTCTACTTTCACTCAAAAGGTCCTTGATTTTAATCTTAGGCTGGTATTTTTCACCTACTACAAAATTTATAAATCATGAGGAACTGTAATTGGGCATTAGCCTGTGGTTGCTTAAGGCAAATAAATAATAATGAAACAACCATACTACTTGAAGGCCAACCAATAGAATAATATTTACAAAAAGTGAAATCTTACATCTTCTCATATTGTCATGCTAAGCTGATTCAACCAGCTCACTGGTCTCTGCAGATGGAAAAACTGCTAATTATATCACTAAAAGCTTTTCAGACATACTTAAAAACTAAATGTCTGTTGATTTATTTCTTCTCCTATCAATTCAATGTCATACTCAGTATCACGCCCCACATATGAACTTTTTCTTTCTTGCTTTGAAGGATGCATCCAACTTGGCTTGCTTCTCTTTTGTTTTCATGGACTCTTGATAACCCTTGCTTTTGTTTCTTATATGCTGCTGTCATCAAAAATCTTTTACATCTTTTTGAAAAATGTATCTGTAGAGATGTTATTTTTTTCATTCTTTAATCTAATACAGTAGTAGTTTTGCTTTTTAAGTCCTGAAAACCTTCCTGATTGTTTTGGCCAAGAGAAGAAAAAATCAAGTTAAGTGATGCAACAGACAATGTCTTTACAAACTCTAGCACACTGTAATTTTCAAGGCAAGTTGAAATCCTTTTAATAGTTTTCTACTTAAAAATCTACTACAATTCTGGTGGAGTTAAATCATATCATGTCGGTACTATGCAGCAGTTCTAATGCAGTTGTTTTTGAAAAGTTTTAAGCAGATACTAAGTGTTCTGGATTCATTAATATCTTAATGACTCTGTAGATTAGAATTATTGTTAATTTTGTAGTTGTCCATAACAGGGATTTGAACAGATTTTAGATGATTCTGTATGGCTCAATAATTGTAGTTAATCCAATGATGTAGACTTAATGAACCCAGTAACAACTGATTAAGGACTGTCAATCTTTGACAAAGGTGGATTATTCAACCACAATTGTAAATAATGCATTCTATCAGGAGAAAAAAAATAATGCCAGAAAAGATGTTTATAGTACTTGAGCATGATAAATTTACCATGATACATTACTGGATACTAACTGATAGTTTTGACAGGTTCCACATGATGCAACTACCAATTTCTGAATTATATTATTCCAAGCATTGAGTTTGGAAATTAAGTGAAATAGATGTAGTTTAAAAGAACACAGTTAGATATATTAGAAGGAAAAACAACATTGTTGAACTTCACTTTCACTTCAGTATTTTTTGCCAGTCTACTGTTTAGATGAAAGTAATTCTAATATTTTATACCCTTGGCCAGAGACATTTTCCTAAAGAACTGGCACAATTCTCACTAGACCTTCAGTCAAAGCAGTCTTCCTGGCTTCGAGGTAACATAATAAAATATTGGATATTTTGTTTTTCAAAATTATATATTGCAAAAGATATCAAACACATTTTTATAGTGGATCATGTTTAGAAAAAAAAAATTAGTTGACCAGTTATGTTTAGTTTTAAAACAAATTCACGCAATAACAATTGAATTAACTACCTTTCAATTATATTGATAACACCTAATATTATCATTACCAATAAGAATAACAATAATTTGCAAAATAAAATACAATAAATAATCTACTTCTATCAGGAAAGTAATTAATCTAGTAAATTAAACTGTTTAATGATTTTTTAAATATTATAATTTTTAAAAAAATGTATTAACTAATTAGTAGTTTATTCTAGTAGGAAGGTTTTACATTAATTATATATCACACCTGATGAACGTTTTCTTTTGGAACTTTTATGTTGGGGCGTTCCATCAAGATGTAAGTGTTCTTATATACTTATATAACAAATGGGTTTTGTTTTTCTTTTCTTCCTTCCATGTATCGTATCATTCCAACAAAAACAAGTTTGTTTAAAAATTTTGCTATTATTATGATAACATAAGCTAAGAATTTTGTCAAGTAAGCTAAGAAGTTTGAGTTGTTATGCTATTATGTATAAGTTTTTTTTATTCAATATGGACAATAACTTAAAATAATCACAATTTTAACACTACATGCACAAACTCATACTTGATTTAGAAAACATTTTACAAAAACCAATATCAACAACCCTGCCTGCTAGGATAGTCATCCACATTTATTCTAACACAACAAAATACTCAATCAAACTTTAAAAATCACTAATATACTGAAACAAAGAATAATTATATATAACGTAATTTAGATTACGACACGATAAAGAGCTACAATTCTACAATAAGCAAAAAAAGCAATAAGCATAACTAATCATCAGTTAATGAATGATCTACTTAAACTTGATAGCAATATAAATTTCTCCGAATATATTAACAAAAGCTATAAAATGTAATTAAAAAACTGATCCCTAAAACGAAATATCCAGAAAAATCATTAAAAAATACGAATTAATTTTGTATTAGTAGGATAAAGTTGAAACCATATTTTCACTTTCATACGCCAGATTCGAATATGAACAAATAAAACAAACAAACTTAAAACAGCTGATTCAACAGGTGGTATCAGCAACTAACCCCCAACGTACAATTTCACCCTTAGAAATTAAAACAGCCTATAAGATGTGATGATGGAGTCATTTCTACTTATTTTTATTCTCAACTTGAACAATATTTGATAGTGGTAGTTGGTCCAAGGTAATGGGCAAAATAGCTATAAATTGTTGTTGGCAATACACATGTTTGTGTGTAATATCAATACTAAAATGTACAAATAAGTTATTAACTAGTTAGGTATCGTATTTATTTACAATAAAAAAAACGTACATCTTGGGTAGCTTCTAGGAAATTCATCGTTGCTCTATGACCGCGCAGCCTGTCCAGGCTAGACGTGAATCGGTGGGGGTTACTCAATTAAAGTTGCTTATCTACAACGCAACGTTCTGTTATATTGTATTCTTTACTACTCTGCGGTGCGTCTATGAGCAAGATAGAATCGTTTGTTTTAAAGGTGAGTCGATTTAATGAGTTAGGTTTTGGTCAAAATACAATATTTTTCTTTGTTCATGTTTGTTATAAAAATAGTATTATTATACTATAGTTATGTAAGTATTTCATGAGGTTATTTTTAATGGAATATTATGGTATAAATAAGAAAATTTTATCCTTACGAATTTTGATATTAGAATACATATAGAATAATTGAAGTATAAGTTTCTTAGGATTTTAGTACATTTTCATGAATGAGTATTGTGTAAGTAATCAATAACTTTATAAATCAATAATAATGATAATAAAGATAAGTAATTTTACTGTTTCTACTGAAAGGTTTTTGATTTATAACCGCGAATTACACATTTACACGAGAGAGAAGTTTTGTCAGTTAATAATAATTACAAAGGCCATACTTTCATTTATTCCCTATTGTATATCAAAGTCTATCATATTTTTATAATAAGAAAAAACTGGTATTGATTTTTTATGTATTTTTATTTTTAAAAAATAAGTACGGTAAGTTATCTTGTTTACTACTAATGGTTGTTTTGATTTGCAACAGTAGTATAATATTGAAAATCAATTTATGGGCTTTAGAGAGCAAAATAACATGAAGCTCTTTATAATATAACATATTGATGATTTTTATATTTGTTTATTTATTTTAATTATTCGTCTTCTGAGCCAATAATATTGCCATTCATGTTAGTGATTTTTTCCAGAAGCTATATCATTTTAAATGAATTACTGTAATATAATTAATAATGAAAAAATATTAATAATGCTCAAAAAAAAATGTTGAAGAATCTTGAAAAATTTTGATTCTATCTTAAAGATAATGTTACACTTTTATTTATCTTCACTAAAAGTTTGAAGATTCTACACTTTTATAGAATCAGTTATCCACTACCCAATTAATGCAACCATTTCCTATTGGTCAATGAGGATGAGCAAGGAATAAGGGAGAGATTAAGTAAAAGGAATAAAGCCATGTATACATTAAAGATGGTGTTGGGATCAAAGGTAGTTTTTAGAGCCTCTGAACCAAGAATATACTGGTAAGTTTTATGTTTAATTGTGACTTACAGATGTGAATTGTGGTTTCTTACTAAAAGACAGGAAAATAAATTAGTAGTATTTGAGAATAGTGTCGAGAAGATTTTTTTGGACCTGTGAAGGATCAAACAGCAGGTGAATGGAGGCTTTGGATGAGATATACAGTGGTGATGGAATTGTGAGGACTGTGTGGATAAATAAGGCAAGATGGGCAGATCATGTGGCCAGAGTGGAGGAGGACAGGATCATTTAAGGGATGATAAAGCGTAAAGAAAAGGGGAGACATAGAAGAGGAAGACCTAGATGGAGATGGTTTGATGATATCAGGAAGGATTTTGGTGAGATCTGGATCAAGATACCAAAGGATAAGGAGAGGTGGAGGAGGGTTGTTTTGCAGGTCATGGATCTGTGGGATCTATCAAGAGCAGGCTAATGTAATGTATAATGTTATTGGTTAATGTTTGCTTTCTATACTTTTCTGTTGGATTACAAAAGATTCACATGCTATATCTCTGATGGATAATTTAGCAATATTGTTTCTTTTCCCTTTTTGTGGAATTTCTTTACAATCCCTAAATGTGTTTGGTATTGTTTCTCTTTAGCGAGTGCTTTAAAAATGATATTGTTACATGTTTATAAAATTGTTTATCTATTTTATAGTACCACACTTTTGCAATTTTTTTTAACTTTTTATTGTTTTTTATTATTTTTAAAAGATGTGATACTATCTTTTTCTAAATTTTGTGGTGCTTTATTTGAATTGTTGTTTTCAAGCAGCATAATATAATCTTTCTAGTTTTTCTTTAAAAAATATATATCTCTGTTCTTCGCTGTTGTTAACTAGGTTTGTCATTGTTTATATAAGCCTCCAATGCAACATAAATGTTTATATAAAGTATGTAATTATACATGTATTAAAGTTTTCTCACCATTCCATTTATAAATTAAACAGGTTTCTAGAAGATGTCTATATGGACCCTGAAAGTGTATAAATATCACTGTTACTAATTATATTTCATGATATCTCTTAATCTAAAGATTCATATACATTGATCCTGGTTTAATATTAAGTAAAAATGTTTTTTTTTTTTTTTTTTTAATAAGGAGAGATGTGTGTCTGCCTAATTTTTTTATTGCTTCACTGTTGGTGTATTGTTAAATTGGTTAAAGGTCAACCCCACATCAATAGACTAATAAATATTTTAATTCTATTTATCACTCATGTTTTCATCTGTATTTATCTAGTCTTTTCTATTACGCTGTGTTGAACTTGACCATGGACCATAATGTGTTTTATTACAATTTACAAAGAACTTAAATTATTAATTTAGTTTGTGTATAAATAGTACATTTAAAATGTTTTTATCTTTGAAATGAGTTTTTCCTTCTAGTTACCTTGAACTCAGATCATATCATTCTCCCTATCAACAATTTTTTTAGTAAATAAATGATGAATAAATTTTTTTAAAACTACAGTTCATCTAAATAAAACTGAAAAGGTAAATCATCCTGTTAGATGAGTTAAATTACTTGTTTTTGTAAAATAATTTTATTTTTTAAGATTCTGTAAGACAATCTTTATATCACACTGATTGATTTGTAAATTATTATGACATTAAGACAAAATCATTTTCTATTTTATCCTGCATAGATTTCCACATTCATATGACCACATTTTCATGCTCATAATGAGATAATAAATTTTTACTAAATCATTAAAGAAAATCAATCTCCTCCTATCTTCTTCTGAAAGAGGGTAGAGACAAATTTTTGAAGACTAATGCAAAAATACTTTTTTTTTCTTTTTTTAGAAACTTATGTAATGAAATACAAACTGATGATATATTTTAGGAATGTTGGTATAGAAGAATTAAGATTGGAACATACCTTATGACATGGGATAAAGATGAAGACAAAGGCAAACATTAGCATAATAAAATAGATTAACATGAAAGATTTACATCCTTCAGTTTACAAATTTGTACTCTCTCAGTTCACCTCTCTTTTAATTAGTTCATAATAAAATTAAATAATGACTAAGAATTTAATTTATGAAAGAAATGTAATTTCATTGCATCTAGAATACCAAGGTGATCCTTAAAGCAAATTCCTAAGACACTTATGACAATTTTTAATACATTATTACTTTAAAAAATGGATATCACTTAATATTTTTCTTTTAAGAAACATAGGAGTTTGTAATTTAGGGCTCGGCTCAGTGGTATATAATTTTATAAAATATTGTGTCTACTGCCTTTCATTTGTTTGCTATTAGGTAAGAAATGTAAATATTTTATTCACTGGAGTAATTGTTAATGCTAGACAGTGATCACAAAATTTATTGGAATACCCTGATATTTAATTTTCTAATTTACTTTTTGGTGCAGTCAAAATTTACTTTGACAAAACAATGGTTGATGAAGTTATTCTATATCATCAATCAGTTGATAGTATGTACAAATCTTCCAGTATTTTCTTATATTGCTATAATTTAATGAAATATCTTATATATAAAGATGTATTACTTTGTAATATAATATATTCAAGTACATATTATCATACTTACTAAAAATTAAATTTGTTTATTATAAACTGAATAAATAAAAAATAAAACTTGAGCTGCAGACAATCTGAGATCATCATTCAAATTATCTATGACACCCTTTCAAGAATAAACTTGACAGTGGTAGTCATGTGGGTCCCGAGCCATTGCAGTATTCTCAGGAACAAATGTGCTGATGAGGCTGTAAGGAGAGCGGCAACAAATGACCTCTGATTAGAATTAACATTTGAGAGTGACTTAATGAAGACAAAACTAGAGTGTGAAAGAAACTATGTACTCAGTGGAATAAGTTCTGGCTGCTGAGTCCTTCCACAGCCTTACATGGTATCTGGGAGAACATCTTTGAGAGAAACCTTTTATCCTAAGCAACTGAAGAGACCAAGTTACCCTAACTTGGCTGAGGATTAAGCACAGAAACCTAACCCATTCCCACATATTTGGCTCTCCTTCGCAGAACTGTGAGGCAGGAAATGTACAATGTTCCATAAACCACTTACTCATAGATGCCCTAATGTTTGGGTCTATTTGGCGACAGTTAAACCTGGATTCAGATGTGGAAGAGTTTACTCAACCAGAAGAAATTCATCAAAAGACCATTGCAGTTTCTCTGTGATAGTGGGATGAAGAACTTTGCTTATGTGAGATCTCTTAGGGAATACTGTTTGTGAAGTGAAAAATTTTAGTGGTGATGTTCCAATATTTGTTATTCATGTTCCAGTTTGTTTTGCAATGGTTGGTGTTTATTGTCTAATTACATATGAGCTCTTAGTTTTATTTAAAACACTAATGACTGTTGTTATCATTGATACAATTATAAACAAATTATGAAAAAAAAATAAAATAAAAAAATGATATAATGAATATAATTGTGACCCTATGATATAAAATTTGATAAGTTAATTTAATTTTATTTATTATCATTTCTTGGCCTCTTGGTTAAAATCAAAGATAGACAATTATGAACCAAGTAAAAAAACTTTTTTTTTTTTCATTAATTAAAAGTGGCAGTAAGCATTACATTTTTCTCAGTGATCTCTATTTTTATTTTAAGGTTTAATAAAGCCTTAATATCTGGTGATAATAATAATGAAAAAAAAAATAGCATCTAGTAGTAGAATGATTAGTATTACACCTCATCTTTGTACCGGATATTAAGATCACGTTGGTCAAAGACTATCAGCCTTCCTTTAAATATAATGTAAAATTCTATTTATAACATTGAGTAGTTAATATGTTAGTGTGAAGTATCGGGGTTTTCTTTTACATTTTTCTGATTGTAATTTACAACCCATATTCTATAGTTTTTACTTTTCATTACAAATCATTAAGTTTAAAATAAAAATGGTGTTTTATTTAAACTCATTTCATTCAGATGTTTATTAGTACTATTCATATGAATAATGTACTCTCGCTAATCTTGTTTTTAATGAAACTTAATTTTAGAAAAAGAAAATTAATTTCCAGTAGTTTATGTTTGAATTCTTGGTTTAAGTAAGTAATTGATCATTGTAAGCGTTTTTATATTTGATTTGTCTTGAGAGAGAAAGTAGATTTGAGTAATGTTAAAAAATTATCTCATACTGCTGGAAGAATATAAAATGAGTAAATCTTGAGATTTATTCCTAACAATACCAAAAATTCCTTATGTTCACTTAAAAGAAATCTATCTCATTTATGTATAATTTTTCATTTCAATGAAAATAAAAATTAATTTATATTAAAAAAAAATTGGTTCTGTCTTTAAAGATTACTACTTTAAATTAAGCCTCAATTTCAAATAGGAATTTTTGCATTTTGTTAACATTGAAAATCAGTGCTGAATAATATTAAAATTAAATTTCTTAAACATGGCTTCCACTTGTATATAAATAATAAATTAATTACAAATTTTTTTTTTATTTCATCTTACCAGCACAAAGATGTAATTTTTATAACTCTTGTAATGATCTTTCGGTTTTTCTTTTTTTTTTTGAGTTTTTTTTTAAACCATCATTAGGAGGTTAAAATATTACAAGTCAAAAATTAAAATTAACCTAGTCATGACTGTTTGTCAACAGTATACTCATCAAGAGTATACTGTTGTAATATTTTAATCTCGTGATGATGGTTTAAAAAGAAAAAACCAAAAGATCTTGAGAAGAGCAAGAATTAAATCTTTGTGCTGGTAAGGTGAAATAAATTTTTTTTTTTAAATTAATTTAATATTAAAATTATGAATAATTAGTGCCTATTATGTTAATATAGCATAATGATAAAATGGAAAAAAGAATTTTTGGATTTTAATTGTTACTGGTTTCAAAATCATATTTGTTTTTAATAATGTTTAAACCAAATAAACCTTTGACAAAAATGTTTAATTTTTTCATAGTTTTGTTTTTGGAATTTAAGCTATTGCTTGAAGAAAGCAAGATTCTGTTTCAACTCAACCTTTTAGCATTCTGTCTGTTGGGAAGTTTGTAATGCAATTAGCCCCAAATGAATTATCTGATTTTTTATGAAGTTTTATATCAAGGTTCCTTACTAATAAACAGAACAATATAAGTAATGATTCTTCATAAAGTTCTCATATTTCAAACATCAGCTTTTCTTTAATGGAGTCAGAAAGGTGCAGTGGGAAATGTTTTCATCACCAAGCCATTACCAACTCATATCCTCCCCTTCAGTTCTAATGTGATCTACTCCTATCATCACTCATTATTTCCATTGGGGGAAATAAGGTTATCTGGCACAAGTGATTACATCTCGATCTTTCATCTGGAGGTCCCAGGTTCGAATCTTGTCAGGCATAGCATTTTTCACATATGCTACAATTCATTTATCTCATCCTCTGAAAATATACCTTAACAGTGGTTTTGGATGTTAAACAAAAAAAAAAACTATTTGCATTTTGTTTCTCTGTGGCCCTGAACAAGATATTTCAAGTTTTATTCAATTTTTAAAACTGTTCTCTTACTATTTACATTTTATTGTTGAGAACTTTATATTTTATTGCTTTTCTCTAATACTTTATTTGCAGAAGTTTTTTAAATAATAAAAAAAATAAATGGGAATATAGTGAACATACTTCTTTAATAATTGTAATTAATGATGTCAGTGTGTTTGAAAATAGTGCTTTTGTTATTGCTGTTACAGTAAGGCCTTTTTTATACCTATTAAATCTTCTATAATTCGACAGTTCTGTCTTTTACATTACTAAAACTTTCACTTTATTGATTTGATTTTGTTATGAAGCTCAATTTTTAAAATTCATATAAAATGAAAGAGGTTATGGTTACATTTGTGTTTGATGAACAAAGAGAGAAAATAGTATTAAGTATTTAAAATGAAAAAATAAATATTTTTATAAAAATGTTAACATTTTAAAAAATATGTAGAAGTGAAAGTATTAAATTTATTTTGGTATGTATGTATGAAATTTATAGCTTTAGACTGTGTGATAACCCCAAAAAGACAGATGTACCAAGAATTTACCAAGATTATTAATTGCAAAGCAAAGATAATTTAAACACAAAAAAATAAAAATAAATAAAATTGCTAGTATATGTTAGTAGAGTTAAGTTTCAATACCATAACGAAATATAATACCTATATCAAAAATTATTTTTGTGATTATATATTTATCATGTAATTTTCTAAAATAGCATTCTGATATTGTTTTATTATAAATTAATTTATGATTAACTCATCATTACTAATCAGCTGTTTAACAGCTGATTTTTGAAGTCAAAGGTTCTGAGGTTCAAATCTTGGTAAAAGTTAGTAGCTTTTTATGGATCTTAATACTAGACAATGGATACTGGTGTACTTCGGTTGTTGGAATTCATTTAATCACAAGTATAAGGAAAGGCCTGAGTCTGTACATGCTATATATACATATAGCATATGTATATATATATATATATATATATATATCATTCTCATCTCACTGGGCCATGGGAGAGTTGCTTATTGTTCACTAGTTGAAAAAATTGCAACATACACAGTAGTAAAAAAAAATTACTGAGATTGTTTAGTTAAAAACTACTCTTTGCCATTTTCAGAACATAAAAATTTATATATACTTTATTGTGATCAATACATAATATATACCACACTACGAATGGGAAGGGAATGATTAGGAATATTTTGACATTTTGAAGTGATAATATTTTATCTCAAGGGGTAAATACACAGTTGACATATTCATGGATGTAATAAACATTTAATAATAATGACAAATGGACTGTTTTATTAAGGTGCTTCAAAGCAAAACAGTATTTTTAACGTCATTTTTAAAAATATGCATTCAGAAAATAAACATGTTGATATTTAACATGTAATAATAAAATTTTTCATTAATTTCCTTAATGTATGTATTTCTTCTGTGGAGTAGATTTTTGTAGTTCTTCATGATCCCATTTATTTTTTTTTTTTGCCATACACTTTGAAAAAGCTTAATACTAAGTTTGAATATCTGTAATGTTGCTAGACAGAATTGAAAAATTTATTGGACTATATTATAGTTCATTATAGTTATATGTTATCGTCCAGTTATATGTGTGTATGCATGCGTGTGTGTGTGTACGTAGTTGGCGCTCAATTTCTTCTTATATATAATTATTAGAGTAATACAGGGTCTGTATAATAAGTAACCGGA
>JAAAKQ030010671.1:0-18371 GCA_010016005.3 Zanna intricata | reverse complement strand
TATATATATATATATATATGTATATGTATATGCTCCATATATGTATGGCTCTATATATAATATAATGTATATTTTTTCAGCCACTCCACAAAGTACAGAATCAAAAGAAATATTCTTACCTTTATTTTTTCTTCTCATCAAAATGCTTTCGGGTCTAAGCCCATCGTCAGTAAATACTTTGTTACTTACATTTACACAAAATACAAATTTTTTTATTGATTAAAATATAAAAAAAAGTTAAATCATAGAACAAATATTTGTTCAGTCAAAGGGAATTAACACATGTTATCTGTTAGTACAGTACTGTAATAGTTAAATTATTTAAATGTTATGTATATATATACATTGTGTGTATGCGCGCGCGTTTGTGTAGATTAGGATGTGGACTTCAAATTGTTATTCCTACCAAAAATTCATTATGTAAAATTAGCCCATCAATTTGAAAATGTTTATTTAAATTGTCTGTTTTCTGGTTAAGATTTCAAGTAATTAAGGAAAGCTGTATCACATAATTTATATCAACTTTTAAACAACTTCTCAAAAATTTAATTCCATGAAGGGTATAAATAAATGTTTTCTTTTTTTAAAATTTCAATTATGAACCCATCGAATTGGTCTAGTAGTGAACTCATCGCAATTCAGCTGATTTTTAGGTTGACATTTCTAACGTTAAAATCCTAGTAAAAGCAGTTACTTTTACAAGGATTTGAATACTACATTGTGAATACCAGTATTCTTTGGTGGTTAGATTTCAATTAACCACACATTCAGAAATGGTTGATCTGAGACTTAATTTACATTCATACATATCATCCTCTGAAGTAATATCTTACAGTGGTTCCTGAGGCTAAACAGGAAAAGAAAATTTCATTTATGATTTAGGAACAATATATCAAATACTTAATTTTTTTTCTGAGGAAACAGCAGCAACACTGAAAACAGAAAAAAATACACAAAAAAATTATAATGCTAATATTCTTTGAAAATTATATAGAAAAATAAGTGCTGGGATGTTAAATATAACAATTATTTTTGACTTTGAAAAACTCTTATAGGTACTAATACTCTACCCCTAAATACTAATAATAGATAAAGTGTCTGTACAAGACAATTCATGTACATTCACTCATATCATCCTTATTCATTCTTTTAAGTAATACCTTATGGTAGTTCCAGAGGCTAAATAGAAAAAGAATCATGTATACTAAGATTTGTCTTAATATTCTGACTTCAGCCAGACAAATCAGAAACTCTGATATCACAAAATAGCATTTTTATGATCAATTGTTGATAAAAACCAAATAATTTTGACTAATCAGAAAATACATCAGTGATAATCTGATTACTTATCAATACATAGTTAAACCTAATAATTAAATCAGAAAATACAAATATCTATATACTTTCTAAATCCAAAATGATTTAAGTTCATTAAACTACTGTGAATTAAGACAAGAAGGAATATATATATATATATATATATATATATATATATGTGTGTGTGTGTGTGTGTTTAAATAATTTTTAAAAATACAAAAATTATAATATAAATAAGATTCTCACCCGCATGCTCTTTAATTATTCTATATTAAAACAGTAGTTTTTTTTTTTTATATTTATTACTTGCCTCAGTCAGTGACAGGCGTGTCGTAAAAGTACAATCATGAGTTTTATCGTCTCAATATCCATCTATTCTTGAGATTATTTTAAATTTCAATTGTTTTTAAAGTAGCAGGAGGACTGTGCTGCAGCTTTTATAAAAAATTGTTGCTGTGCTGTAGCTCTATCAAACAAATCCATTAACTCAATAATTTCACACATTCACTACACTATTGATTTTAGAGAAACGAGTAGTGTAGATGAATGAAAACGATCTGAAGCAGCCTACAGTTTGAATGTCAAATTTCTAAAATGATTTTGTGGATCCTTTGAACCATAGATCAAAAGTTAATTAGAAGGCTACCTCAGTAGGTTGGAATGTATTATGGAATTACTCACAAAGAAATTAAGATTACATCTGTACCAAATTTATGTTGTACAGGAATATGATCACTAAAAAAGATTTAATTATTGCAAATGGTTAATGCATTTTGTTCACACTTGGGTAACATTTTCTTTAGTGACGAGGCATGGTTTCATTTAAGTGGATTTATAAACAACCAGAGCAACTGACATGGATAGCAGAAAACCTTCATGATTTCCATAAGATTACATTACATGGATAAGAGATCACTGTTTGATCTAAAATTTCTTGTTAGAGAATAGTGGGTCTAATATTCTTCATGGAAACAGTAATAATTTAAATCTACAGCAGATTATAGCCAACTCTTCATTTTGCTGCTTAAAGAAGATAAACATGGTTATTGGTTACAGCAAGATAGTGCAACAACTTGCACAGTGAATAACAAAATTTCTTTGGAGAGATCTAGATTGCCATGTTTATCTCCCATGTATCTTTTCTTTGGGATTATTTCAAAGAAAAATTATTCAGAAACAATCCTCACACAAGTGATCGACTCATATCAAACGATGAAATCAAAATATCCCATACCAGTGAACTATATCCCATAGTGAACGATTAATAAAGTGGCTAACAAGAAAGTGATGCTGCCTGTATTATGGCAAATGAAGGAAATTTTGAACAATTATTATAACAAAATTACAATAAACTATGAAGTTATTTAATATTCCTATTAAAAATTTTTTTCATATTTTATTTCCATATAATCTGCATAACTCTTCATTCATTCAGTAAAACTGTCAAACCATTTTGTATGCGATATTAAAATTCATAAATAAAATGAAAAAGCTAAATGTCATTTTAAACAAGACTTCCAGAAATAAAACATTTTTTTCTTACTTTTTTAATAATTTTGTGTTTGTTTTAAACATACATTATTCCAATGATATGTTGTTTGATACACATATTTCATCATCAGACAAATCAGAATTACTGCATCATTGAAGTCATAATAGAATAACAATAATGGTGAACAAACATTGTTCATTGCAGGTTATTTATTTAAACACCCTAAAATATACAGATAAGTTCTACCTTAGATATAGCTTTTATCTAAATTTTGGATATCTGTCGCTTTATCACAGCAGATTGGCATGTAATTTTACTTGTTTGTTAGTAATAAATACTGATAATTTTGTTCATACTAGGATTGTAAATTTCAAATATCTTAATACTGTTTTTCTAATGGATGTTGCATCTTTACTTATAGGCAAGAATATTCAATTTTTTTTTTTTTAGTTATTCTGTGACTTTACATAATGAAATATTCTTGGTCTAGCAATTGAAGGGTGGCCTTGTTTCTAAGGTGTTCCTGTGTTAGTATTAGTGTATCCGTGCGTGTATCTTTGGGTCATATACCTGCTTCCCGAAGCCGACTACGTAGGACGCCTCGACTACCTGCGCTGCGGTGACTCTCACCGGTTGCATTGTCTATTTGACAGCTCGTCAAAGTACAAATAAATTCTCTACCTGGGTTATATCTTTCCAAGAATTAATATTTCTGAACCATAATAACATTATTGTTCAGTTAAGTAACTATTAAGATTGGTTAAATAATTTATTATTTGCTTTCTTAGAAATACTATCTACTTTCTAATAAATAAGTTAGTATTATTAATATTGACATATTCAATATTACATTTTAACAGTAAATGCAGTATAATTCCTGGTATAACATAAATATACAAACGGTTTTCAGTTTTATATTTTATAACTAGTCAAAGAGATTGTTGACAACAGGAATTCTTTTTTATTTTTTTTCATTTTGAAATCTATATTTTAATTTTTTTTCATGGCGACTAATAGACCGCCTGCAATCCCGCTCCCACTTACCGGAACTTTCCGACGGAGAACAGGCAAGCGGCCCAGGAGCCCGCAAGCGCCAGATGTCGGGTGCTACGGCCATTGAACCCGTGGAACCGGCCACTACGAGAGGCAGCCCGGAAACCGCCACCATGGAGGTAAGAGAAGAAAATTCCTCAGCCTCAGATGATACCGAGGGAAAAAATCCCTCCAATAATGTTGGACTATCACAAAGAATGATGGCGAGAGCGATTTCCGCCATCGTCAGAGGGCGCCTGGTAGCGAAGAGCACGAGGATCTTTGTTAGGCTGTTAGTTGCGCATCGAAGGCGATTTCAAGGGAAATCCAAAGCTTCCTTCACTCGAAAGGCATCGGCATTTCAGACATACCAGCTCTCGAAAAAACGGGAACTAAAAGTCGGGAATTCCAATCGGCACCACAACCGATGAAATCAAGGAAGGACTCTCCTTCCTCGGTTACTAAGTCGCCTCAGTTAAATATTGACCACTAAGGACGAAAGAGAAACTCCCACGTGCCTAGTGGGCCTCAAGCATACCCCATCCGCAAGGGGTATATACGATTTGGACCACCTCTTTTATTGCAAAGTTGCGGTGTTCGCTTTCGTGTCTCGAGGGGACCCCCCAATGCTACCGTTGCCAGAAGTTCGGGGACTCGTCGGCGTATTGCCGCAGGGCCCTTCTCTCCGTAAAATGCGGTGCGGACCATGACACAGCGTCATGCTTAAAGCCCCGCATTCTGTGCAAATTGCAAAGGACCCCACCCTGCAGGGCTGCCCTTATTTTAAACAGCAGTTGGCCCGAAAAAAAGGCGCCCTCAGAAGGCCAGCCGTAACCGACGTTCGCTGCTGGGCAAAGGTTGTCGACGGAGCGGCAACTGCCTCCCAAGCACAGCCAGCCAAGCCATCGACCTCAACCGCCACCAAATAATCTGCCACAAAGCCTGAACCACAGGCGACTAAATCTCCCCGGGGAAAAAGTCAAAGAAGGTCAATAAAAAACTTGTTCCACAGGGAAAGAAGGGGGCCAAAAAATCGGCAAAACCAAAGGCCAAACCGACACCGGCGGAAAGACCCGTCAAAACTGCGGAGGCCCCCGCCCCACAAGGGAGACAAAACCCCCCGGCAAGAAACGTACCCCTGCTCGCCTCGTGAAGAGCACAAGTATGGATTTCTTGTCACACAAGACCAAAGGAAATCCTAACGGATATAAGGGCGGTCCTCCCTTGCCTGCAGTCCATCGTTTATATGCCTTATGGGCCTACTGAACCGGTATGGTTAGACAAACTCTCCGGATACTACAGTAGAAATTCAGTGGTAGGCAAGATGGCGAAGCTAAGCCGCCTGACCGAAGATCTACTGCAGACGTCATACTGTTGGCGGAGACTCGCCTAATCCCGGACAAATCACTGGCCATCCGGAACTATTTCACCTACAGAACGTACAGGCCTACCATACGCAAAAACAGAGCCAGCGACGGAACCGCTATTTTAATGCACAGGCGTCTCACACACATGCAAGTCGACCTCCGCTCCACCGGAATGCAGTAGACATGTGTCCATGTGGAACACCTGGACACGGAATATCGCCTGATTTCGGCTTATAACAAACCAAACAGAACGATATCAGATGCAGACCTTTATGCAGCGTTGGGAAATTGGGACGAGTCCACAATCATTATAGGCGACCTAAATTCCAAGCACCCATCTTGGAACAGCAATCTAACAAAGGCGAACGTCAGGCTGCTACACGCCCAAGAACAAGCCCGTCTCTTAACTATAATCGGCCCCAAAATACCCAGCTTCGTACACCGTGGAGGGCGGTCTAGATCCGATGTGCTTGACATCACGATACTGAGGGCGGTACCGACTGTGCATGCGATTGAAACAATCGAAGACCTCATTTCGGACCATTCACCTGTTCTGCTGTAACAGACTAATAGTGGCCAGGCGCGACCCACCGATTCCACCCAGCCGGTTAGTGAACTGGAGAAAGTTCTACGAAATTCTCCAACGAGAATACAGGTCGGAATACAGCTCCTAGCCATGGAAGTCGACGACGTTGTCGATTGCTACGACAATCTTTGAGGCGTTGTCACGCAGTTCTACAGAGAAGGCCGCGAGACCTCTCCGTAATAACCTCCCATCTCATATTGCAGCAGCATTAGCCGAGAAGCGCCGGCTAAGGAGGAAGTACCGCCTAACTCTGTTGTCCCCCGACGATAAGCGTGTCTTATATACAAACGGACAGAGTAAAGCTGCTACTGACAAAACATTGCAAGGATTCGTAAAATGAATACCTAGCCTCAATCTCCGACAACATCTCCTCTGTCTACAGGCTGAACAAGAGATTAAGGGAAGGGAAAAAGCCCCGCCACCCGATAGCGGGTCAGCGAGGCCTTTTAGCATATTCCGAAGCGGAAATCTTCGCAATTCACCCCGAATCCCTCCGCCGACCCGCAAGACGACCACAGAACCAAGGTGGCCTCCTTCCTCGCAGATTACTTTTCAGAGGTGGAGGAAGCCACGCAGAAGCCCGCGTGGGGAGAATTTCAGTACACAAAATTCAAACAACAATTTGTCTGTCATGTCTTTTTGGCATTTATCCAATGTACATATATTCCTTTGTTTAGCATATTTAAACTGTGTGGTGAATGATAATAATTGTACTATATTTTATTTTTAATTGTTCCTTTTCTTATTTTAATACTGAACCATTTTAGAATTAATATGTGACAGTTTTCATGGCAGAATAATCCTGATACATCCAATGATGGAACATATATCCCAAAATTTGTCAATGTAATTTAAGTTTTATAAAAGTCAAAAGACACATTAAAAAGGAACATAAATTCTTTTTGCTTCAAATAATTTTGATGCTTTATAAACCAAAATCTTTATAAAATACCAGAAACATTTTTTACAACTGGAAAAGCACCAAGGAACATGTGTTAATTCAAAAAAATCACTCATTTAGTAAATAAAAATTAAAACCAAATGTAATATTTTTTGCATTAACTTCCTCATGGTGGGTAATGTTTTAACAGAATAAAAAATCGAACAACTATCTCATACAGCTAAAGGTTAAATAGAGAGAAATGTTAAATAATAAAACTGAACAAGTATTCCAAACATAAATGTAATAAAATAAAAAAAACACTTAACAAAGATAAAAAATAACAATAATTTAGATATACTATCTACAAGAGCAACATATCATTATTTGACTAGAAATTTTATTAATGTTTTTGAGAAAGATTCATTTTTAAGCATTTAAAAAATGAAGGAAAAGTTTAAATTCCTCCTTAACTAAATTAATCACAAAATAGATTATAATGTACAACCTGTCTTAATCTAATTTTATGAAAAATAATCAGCATTTCTGCATACACAGTTGGTATCACAATATTGTTCATCAAATGAAATATCTTAATAAATACAACAGAATTCCAGTTAGCAGAACTGAAGTTTTTAAAATTATTAAAACACATGTATACATTTGTAAACCTGAAGGAAAATAATATTGTAATGTATTTTGTTAACTAAAAACTTAGCATTCAAAAAACTACTGCACACTAAATTGTAGGTAATATTTAAACAGAAATTCATGCATGTGAACAGCAAAATTAGATATGAATACAACCTGCCATGCCAATTAGAGATGGCCTGCCATTCAGAATGGTAGCATATATTTCTTTAAGCCTTTCATTCAGAAAGACAAGGATCCAAATTCTGATCAGGCATTGTATTTTTCATTCGTTACATGATTTCTGTACTATATTCACACATAAGCTTTGAACTTATGTGGTGTACTGATTATAGAAAAAAAACTCTCTAAAGCATTGTACTCATACCCAACGTACTCAAGAGCCACATTTTCTAAATAAAACATAAATACACTTTAAAATCCTGTTTAAAGATTAGCTATGATAAACCAAACAAGATCTGTAATGAAAAAAGCTACTCTTATTATTTATGAAAATGTTCATTTGGAACAGTAACGTAAACTAATAAAACTAATAACAGGACACACAGTTATGTAGTTAATAACAGTAACATAAAAAATAATAGTAATAATTTGCAATATTTCTAATAAACATACATAAATCAAAACAATCATATTTTGGTAAGAAAAATGATTCTGATTTTCCCATAACTAATAGAATTACTTATAAAAAATAAAGAGAAATTAAAATTAATTATAAACGGTTAGTTATAAAACATTGCTAACAAATAAGAAATATAAACAAAGACAAAAAAAAATTTACAAACAAAAAGTACATATAATGAAGGCAAGAAATGAGAGAGTTTGTCAGGAAAACCCTACCTGTTCCAGTGAGACCATTAATTTACTCCTTTATTCTTTTTAATATTATTGAGCATAATATGTTTGACTACCTTGCAGCATATTATTATTATTTATAGGAATTAGAATCCAGAAGTACAAAGATTTCTTAAATCAACAGTGCTCTTTTTATTCCAAACCTCATAACAAGACAATGTAGTAGATATAGGGCAAATGTTAGCACTGCTGCAAATGTTTAGTCAGGATGTACCTGTAATATTTTTCTATTTTATACTATGAAACATTATTAAGGGTTAAATGTTAAAAAAGGGATTAACAGGCACTCATGACAACTATTCTTATTAACCAATTCTGAGCAATTTAATGTTTATTTAAAAATAATTAAAATATAGTAATACAGAATAAGGTATTAAATGTAGATTGGTTATTACTGTAACTTTATTCTTGATGTTATTATTATGTTTTAAAATATTAAAAACTAAATTAGTCTATGTGGCGATATCATCAAGTACAAAAAAAAATTATATATCTTTACTATTACTGAATTACTAAATTAACTATATTATGATGACTATTACTATTAGTGTAACTAATAGTTTAATCTGTTGTTATGTTGAATTAAAAATAGCATCTTAGTAAATAAATAAATGAAATACTGACAGATAATCAAAGGCATTGTATAAAGGTTACATAACAACAGAAATCATGTGGAGACTTGCAAACACTTCTTTGAGAAAGAAGATTGTATTGATCCTCTATGCAGATTGAAGGAGAAGGGCAAATCCAAAATAATATTGTAAACTACTGCAACCAGACAAGTAAGCATTAAAATCCAAAGTTGTACTGCAACATCCTGATCCAGAAGCAGAACCCCTTGAAATGACGGTCATCTCATTAATTGAAGCAGGGATCTTTTCAGAAATAAATATGTATTGTGTATATGTATATCTGTTGTATGTATGTGTATGTATATGTATTGTGTATTAGCATAGAGTATAGAAAAACTCAATCCAATCATTCATAAATTCTGCCATATAAAAGGCACATTAGAACTATGTGTTGATCTTCAAGAAAGAATGCTGTTAGCACAACTTTGCTGACATACATAGAGGCAAAAATCTCATAATATGCAGTATATTTCTAATAAGGGACTATTTTACAAGAGTTGTAAAAAAAATGAAAGGCAACCCCTCAAGGTACAGACAATAATCAACTAATGTTATTATTACCCAACCGTTGAGGGGGGGGGGGCTACGGTCCTCTGATTTTACATTTTTAAAATGATATAGAGTGAATGAAAATAAATGACATGAAAATGCAAATCAAGACTATTTCAGTAAGCTCAATTCTATGCTAATTGTAAACAGTTTAAAAATTTTATCCTTTTTTTAATTTTATTATACAGAGAGAACTAAATGTTGCGCACATCAAAATTAATGTGTCTTTAAATACATTAGTAATATATTTGAAAAAGTTCTATCAGGTACTGCAAGAAAGCATCATGGATATTAACAAAAACAAACCTAGACGCCATTGTGATGTGTATCGATTACATGATGTTTGCAATAATTCTGTGATTATTGCTTGGTAAACATGTTGTTTTCCCAAGTACAACAACTTTTCATTGTTGAACATTATTTTTTCCAGTCGTTCTTATACACTTGTTATAGATGAATTTCAAGGGAAATATTCAGATGTGGAAGTACTTAACAATTCAACCATAACAAGATTAATCATGTTTTAAAGAATGCAAATCAGTTGCAGACAAGATGATAACCAACCGACTACCCACTTTGACTGATGCTAAACTGAATTTAAGAAAGTGATGCAGCATTTACCTTTGAAAGGCTTGAGCACACTATCAGCGCACTAAAATTTCATATAGAAATGCTCAGAGAGTGATGAATTGGTTACACTTTTATGCACATCAGGTTCGCAGTGCTCAAGAATTGAAGAAGCTGGATAAATAAAAGCACATAGTGTATTGTACATGGTTTTTGTCACTTGTTGACAACCATGAAATTGCAGAGCTTGACCATTTTTTCTTCACTAAAAAGGCATGGTTTTACCATAGTGGCTATATGAACAGTCAAAACACAAGAAGTCGGTCGACTGAAAATCCACACGTGTTTCATGAAAACCTCATACACTCTCAGAAAATAGGAGTATGGTGTACCAAATCACATCAAATAGTGGGCCGCATTTTATTTGATACTACAGTGAACAGTGTTGTGTATCAAGACATCATTACACAGTTTATTGTGCTTCTTGAAGAGGATGAACATGATTGTTAATTCCAGTAGGACAATGCCACATGTCGCACATCTAATGAAACCATGCATTTCTTGTGGGTTTTGGCATGAGTGAGTTTTTTGGCAAGCATATTATCTTAAAGGATTTATGGCCTCCACATTAATCTGATTTGACATTCCCAGATTTCTTCCTGGGAGTTAGCTTAAAGTAAAGGTCTATAAAAACAGGCCACATACATACTGGAGGAACCCAAGATAAAATAACAATGTACAATAACATCAGTTTATATGTGCTCTACAACGTAGCCTCAAAAATGGTAAAAGGAATTTATACAAGCATTGCTGAATGAAGTAGCCATTTTGAGCATCTGTTGTGAAAATAAATGAATCTTTTACGTAATGAATCATATTAATTAATGTATTTTTCCTTTTATTACTTTGATTTGCAAGAATTTTGGATCTCTTTGTACAATGTATGTGAGTACATAAATGTACAAAAACACAAACTGTGCATTTATGTATTCACATATACAAAATAAAATTGATAGTTCCAGACTTTGTACTGTTTTCATGTAATAAGTTAATGCACCAAACATTTTATGTTCACTTTTTTCATCTTTTAAATAATTCATAAACATAATGTATTTTTAAATCTTATACAACTTTAAAAATAACAATATTATGTATACGTACGGTGATTTTTATATTGACTAATAATTAATATAATTTATAAGTGTATGTGCATCAATAAGTTCTATGTGAAACAGATTTTATATGTAACAAAGTATTTAGTTGTTATTTCATATTTCTATGCTGGTTTGACATCTGTAAATAAATAAATAATCCCAAAATACAAATAAAAATAAATGTTTTATCTTCTACATACTTATGTATTTGTTGTCCTTGCACTTTTTTTCTTTATTATTTTTTTTGCAGTCTAGTTTCCCCAAGTTTTCCTGACCTAAATAGTTAACATAAAAAAGGTGATGTTCTTCCTAATGCCAGACTATTACAGGATGCATAAAACAAATAATGTAATCAAACACATCAATCAAAGCTCCAATAATTAATCATTAACAGTTATAAGTAGTGATTAAAATTGTGAATTATATTAAAATAGTTAATCACTCGGGTTTCTCAAATAAACAAAATTTCAGATTTTTCTAAGATTCTAACAGATATGTGATGCAATAAGTAAATATTATTATTTTTAAAATTACGGGTTTCTTGAGATCATAAATAATACATTTTTAGCTCTCATCTACTACTTAAAATAAAGAAATATTGAAGCGCATAAAACAATCTGATTCAAGTAAAAGTATCTAAAATTTGTTCAAGTAGAAAAAAATATTCTTGTATCTTTTTAACAGCTAATTTTTATGAACAAAAGTTTGCTATATTGTGTTAATTAATCAATTTCAGAGTGAGACCGAGATTTACGTCCTCCTGTAAGAAAAGAAATTTGCTTCAACAAATATTCTTTATCCTTGGCCTCTGTAACAAGCATTCCTCTGAGAATTTTTACCATCTTTTTCTGTGCGATTGATTTAGCTCGAAGATAGTACACACCACCACTGCAAAAGACAAAATAAACTATGAAATTTAATATCTAAAACAAAAGTAGAAATAAAGAAAGAAATTCAACCAGGTTAGACAATCATTTAACTCGCATATATATATACTCACAACATGCATACTCCTTGCATTACTAGTTATTGAGATCAAAGTAATTAGGGTTCTCTCTATATCAGTTTAGCCTCCAGAACTACCATCAGGTATTACTTCAGAGGATGAATGAGGATGATGTGAATGAAGTGTAGGCATGTACAATCTCAGGTCGACCACTCCTGAGAAGTGTGGTTAATTGAAACCCAACCACCAAAGAATACTGGTATCCATGATCTAATAAAAATAATTAGGCTTAAAGAAAAGGATCAACACTTTAATATCAAAAGTAGAAGATATCATTCATTTCACTGCCGCTTACTAAAACCTTTAACACAGTTAATGACAAACAAATATAGTTCATTAATTAAGTCATGCAACCTAAAACAGATGCCAAACCTACACTTGTAAACCTAATGTTATAGAGTTTCTAGTGAGGCAGATGTTTTTTTTAAAACTGTACTAGACAAGATCAAAATGCTAATTCCTGTGACTCATCATCCCTCTATAAGGGTCAGTAGTTTCACAGCAATACAATTAATATGACGTTTTCATAAATCCAGTGTGTACTAACTGTGGAATATTATTTAATCACTAAGTATTACTCTGAATGCAAGAATGTTTTATGGTTAATTTTCCCAAAAGCACAGCACCAAACAAATTTTTATTTTGTTTAGTGGCTAGATTTCAAGAAACAGGAAATTTAGCAGATGATAAAATAGTGGTTCTCAATCAGTATGACAGTTTGCACAACACTTGTCCATTGTTTTTATGTTCTCTAGGAAAGTCAATCAAGAGATATTAGACAAGCATTTCAATAGGAGTTGTTTATTAAGCTACAAAAAAATTCAGAATTAACCTTTTAAATTCAAGTCATACAAGAATTTGGAGAACTTTACTTTAACAGATGATTTCTGATATGAGAAACCTCTCATTTATCATGAAGGGCCATTAAATTTTCAAAAAGTTGGCGTTTGATGGTATTTTCATGAAAATATTGGTGATAATTTAATTGAATTATAAGTAGACTTTTGACAAAAGTAATATGGCTATTTAAATTTTTTTAAATATTTTATTATAATCAACACATTAAATTAAAAATGTTGTATTTTGTTATTCTCTCCTCTAAATTATTATTCTGTGGGTTTTGGCTAGATGCTCACTAATATCTGTTAATAACACAACACTTTTTGAGGTTCTACGTCCTTGGTATTTTTACAGATTGGTGAGAACCAATCTATCTATCTATAATTCAATCTATCTGGGAATTTTTGTTTCCTGTCCCTACAAATCTAGTTGCCTTGGAAATTTTTTTCTACCTAGTAGCAAAAAAACAAACTCAGTTGTCGACTTTTCCTGTAAAACTACGCCTTCTAATCCCTCTTAATGCAAGCAGTAATATATTACATTAATAAAATACAAATAATACATTTACCAATACTGGAATTAAAAATTATACAAAATAATGAAATTAATGTTAAATCTAAGGAGGGAAAGAGTGACCACATGAGGAATGCAAAATTGAGGGTACTACTTCGTACCTAAACTACCTCATCATGAATACAGTCAAAATTTACAATTAAATTTGTTTAATAATCACAATAATTTCATTATAAACATTATCATAATCAAAAAGTTCTATTCATTTCTTTTTATGACACTGACATCCAGATCCCATTGACTGGAGAAAATGTGTAAACACTGAACATATATAACCAACTGCAAATTTACAAAGTTTATTTTAAATCTGAAGGAAAAGACTTATCAAATTAACAAAAGTTTTGAATTTTAAATCATATTAACAGGAAATCAGTAATAAATTAAAACATTTAAAGCTTCTGTGGAAAGCTACTGGGTACAGATACTTTGATATCACATATAAATGAAAATATTTACCCTGAATAAAACCTGTTAACTTTGCATAGAATATTCATGTCTTTCGTGAAGAAAATTTATTAAGGGCATGAAGTAATAATTTTCAACAGTATTCTCACCAAATGAAATGGAAATAATGTCTAGTATTGTAAATTCAGTGATCAATAAGAACCAGTAAATTAAAAGCATCTTTGATCGTTGCAATTTTTTTCCTTCTTACTCTTCAGTTTTTTTAAATAAATGTTATTCTTTTTTACATATACAGGGCGTCTCCCTTGCTACCATAACAAATTTACCATATAATTATATGTCCATACAATTCTTAACTTATCCACTATTAGTAATTGTAAAGTAGAAATAACATTTGTGTATATGTACATACATTAAATTACATAACACTAATGATTATAGAAGATTCATTCCCAAAAGCAATAAAACCATCCTTAAGAAAAGCAAGCATCTTATGTCGCATTATTAGAGAAAGTAACAAGTGAAGTGGTTTTCTATTACCTTCTTCAATACGGCAAGTCATGCTGCATATCAGTAAAGACACACACAATAGAGTTAATATTCAAGCTGATAGTCAGTAGATGTTATTCAATCATACTGATACTTCATTTTGTTCATTAAGGGACTGGCTATATAGTGCAACTGACTGTAATGACATTACTCTCAGAGAATGCAACTTGATCTGGTGAATTTTAATATGAACAGGAATATAACTTTATATCGATTAAAATTTTTTAATCATACAAGAAATATTACAATCAATACTATTATTCATACAATATAAATATAAGAAATACCATGTTCTGTAGATAATGAAAAAATAATAATTAAATTAAATAAAATAAAAAAGAATAAAATAAACTATTAGATATCTACCACATTGAAAGCAACAGTCCAGCAACAAATCCAGGCTTTCTCAGAAACATAATAAAAGACCAAAATGTATTTCCTTGCTGAACATGAAATACCTCTTCTAATATTTTCTCATACATATAGTTAGCGCCTTTAAATGGACCACAATCAGATGTAGGTAATCTGGAAGATATACCACAAAATAAAAACAAAAATCACTTTTTATTTTTCATTTTTCAATAATAGTTTTATTCTAAATTCAAATATTAAGTTTAAAAGTATACTAAAATAAGTAATATTTCTTCATATTCTTTTTATCTTTTAGTATCTGCTGCTGGAAACCAAAGCCACATAAACTGCTGCTGTTGCTGACTCTCACATAAAAGACAAATTATATATATCACAACACTAATGTGCAATGCTTACAATTGTGTTGTACTATATAACACTTTCAAGATTGAAATTAACTTAATTTAAATTTCTAAATTCCTTTTATTTATATTTAAAGCTACTGAACATGTAAATAAAACCAAGTTCAAAGGATAGGTTAAAAGTTAGTCATTATGCTAGGTGCTCTAAAATTATACTAGCCACAGAAGACAGAAGTAAAAAAGCAGACATGAATTGCCAAAAAAAAAGAAAAAAGTATAATAATAGAAATATAACTCATCCTGACATAAAATTAATATCATTACTTTAATATTATTAATTTATAATGAAATTATACAAAAAATATGAAAACATTACTTGATGAAATAAGGTGAAATTTATTTTTAATTTTATATGATTCATACAACTAGTTTATATGATATTAAAATATTATTATATTCTGGCAACAAAAAAGTTATTTTAATTCTATTTTAATCATAAATATAATAATGAATTCTGTTAAAAAACAATTATTAACAGAACTCCAAACTAGAATAGGAATCTTGGGATATGGTTTATTATCAACTCTGTTTGACTGTATCAATAAGAAAATGGGAAACCAACTCGAAAGAAATTGGAACACATCAAATAAAATTGAAAGGAATTGTATTGACAATATTGAAATTTTCTCAGAGAATTTTAAAATAGCAGCAGAACATGTAAACTATCTAAAAAAGATTGCAGAGAAAGTAGGGATAAAAATTTTCTCCAAAAAGGCAAAGTCAATGACCAACATCAAAGATCCCTATCCTCCAAACCCCTAAATATGAAATATGGAAAAGTTTAACGGTCAGTATTGGAGAGAAATAATTCAAATTAATGTTTTAGCTAAAGAAGCCACTCAAACAATGAGAAAAATGGAATTGGCCTTCTAACGAACAAAAGATATTTACAACAAAAAGAATACCATAATACAAGCTGAAATTGGGCATTACAAATGGTAATCAAACCACAATGCCTGTATACATCAAAATCTATCTTCAATTTAAAATAGGTGAAATAAATTCAATAGAAAAAAAAGAAAGGAAACTTGAGAAAAATGCAAGGATCAATAAAAAAAAAAAGATAAAATGAATATAAATTCAGAAGTAGAAGTAATAAAGTTCTTTATAAATTCAATTAAAATGAAAAAATGTCAGATCCCAACACAAAAAGAATTGCTAAATTCTTCAGCCACGTTATGAGAATCAATGTAAAGAGACTTACAAAACAAATCTTCAACTACATTTAAGCAAAAAGAATGGAAACCAATGGATCTCAGTGGTTGAAAAAATGAAAAAGAAATGGAAATATCTGAAGGAGTAGTACAAGACTGATCAAAATTCAGAAAACTAGTAAAAGATTTTAAGAGTTTCTAAGAAGTAGAAAAATGAAAATAACAATGTCTAGTGTCAAAAAAGAGAAGACAAAACATAGCAAAAGAATTAATCTCTGGAAGACCAGGAGAGGAAAAACCCAAAATAGAATGAATGCAAAATGTTGCTTCATGTGATCCTCAGTCGACCGAACTCAAAAAAAAAAGAAGCATATCAAAACTTATTTTGACTATAAATTTAAATGTCTGTTACCTTGAATACGTGGGTTCCTCAATTTTTAAACTGCAAAAAATCAATCACTTTACAGAAAAATATGGGACTAATTTTAAAAATAACAATCAAGTCTCTGATTCGCTCTATATTGTCGTCACTTTTTGACGTTAAAGGTCTTCCAGAGCGAAGATCTTCCACAACTGAATGTGAGGACATGATGAATGAGGTAAACATGTGAAAATGGTATTAGTTGTTCAATGAAAGGAGACAAAATATGAATGATGAAACAAGAAATCTACACGTGCCTGTCATCTCTAACATTTTTAGGATTGAAAGGTATTATTTTTTTGATTACCTGCCTCAAGGCAGAAAGGTACTGTGAAAGTTTGAAAAAACCATCAGCATTGCTTGCTCAATAAAGGATATGTCTATTCCTTGATAATAAATTTTTTTAAATTATTCAAATCATGAAGAACATTTGTAAAAGTTTTAATAAAAGGTGTTTGATCATTTTCTGTACAGTCTGAATCTTACACAATCTGATTTTCATATTTTCTTGAAATTAGAGTATTTTTTGAACAGTAAAGGCATGCAGACTGATGTCGACATTCGCCAAACTGTCACTGACTTGTTGAAGGAACAGGTGGCAATTCAATAAGGGTTGTCTAGCTTCTTTCCTGAGCAATGCTTAGATATCAATAAGTGTTGTGCTTATATCTTAAATTACGTTAAGATATATTTTCATTATAAAAACAAAAATTTTCAGCTACAAAAAAAAATTCATAATTTTTTAATTACAAAATAACGAAAATTACAAGATTCTTACTTAAAAACTGATCCTCACAAAATTAAATAAGAATATAATACTACAGTTCTGCTTTGAAATAAAAGAACAAAGAATATCTAGACTACAACAACCCACTGCTGAGATTTTTTATTAAGGTGAATACATAAAGATAAATATAAGAAAGTTATAAACCCCCTTTATTAAAAAAAAAAAGGTATGATATTGTAAATTAAACAACCCTTTTTAAATCTTTCTTCTTTGCAGTAATATATCTATGACACCATAATTGTTGACATGTTAAAACTTACAAATCACGTTTATTTTACCCTTCTACGACTTTATGAGCACTACAAAGTCAAGGTAAGAAGTATCAAACACATTATAAAATGGATCATTACAATTCTAAGAAAAAAATTAAGCCATCTCAAATTTTTACAAAAATTATATATTTTGGGAATGAATACTTTACTGCACAAGAGAGTGTACAATGACAAATAACATAAGTTAACCACTATGTAACAAACTGTTTGCCTTAACCAGTGAATAACTGTAGCTTAATCTTAACAGAAATTAGCAATTGTATTAGAAGCACCGAGGAAATGTTGCACATAACATCCAAAAAACAAAAAAAAAAGGGATCTAAAAGTATCTTGCCTATAAAAATCACCTGTGATTCAACTTGTTTAATGTGCCTCCAGAAGAGACACAAATTTTAACCCATTGTTATATGTGATTTTTTTTTAACTCTAATCAGCTGTAATAAAGAAGGGAGTACGACAAGGATGTTCCCTATCCCCGTTACTTTTTAATCTTTACATAGAACTAGCAG
>JAAAKQ030010670.1:0-38081 GCA_010016005.3 Zanna intricata | reverse complement strand
CAAAACGTTTTCAGGCATATGTTTATTGGAAACTTTTTTCTTATTTTGAGATATAGAATCCGTTTCCGAGAGATTGCCCTGCAGTTTTGATACACCTGTATATATATATCCATGAAGAAAATTACATCTTTAATTAGATGTCAGTATTTTATTTTGTTGCCAATGTCAACTAAAAGTTTATATGAACAACAGAAACAAGTTTCTGAAAGAAAATGTTTCATAAAATATATCAGCCATACCCTTCACAAAGGATATATAAGAATTTCTGAAAAATTCTTCAGAATTTGAAGAATAGAGGTAAACATGTTACTTCAAAAAGAAAATTCCACATAATCAAATCTAGCAGTCTTGGTATCAGTTGAAAAATCTTCTGTTTGTTTAATCCACTGGCTAAGAAATTTGCTGTTACCTTGACAACAATTTAAAAATATTTTTATAAATTCCAAAGTATCATACTTCTGGTCAATGATAGAAGTTATTCTTGAAACAGCATTCAGATTTGGAACAATTGCTTAATAGTATTTTTGTCATATTGTTTTGTTATTCCTAATAAAAATAATGAGTTTTATGGTATTAATATATGAAAATAATTTTAAATTGTTCTTCAATTTGTCTGCAAAAAAGATGACTATTATTGTCTGTTATATTTTTTAGACTTTCATTTTATTTAGAAATCCTAACCAAACTGTTTTATAAATAAACTATCTATAGCTAATCAGTATTTTAAACTTCTGTGGAAGATCTTTCGTATACCATAAAGATCATCTTTTATTCTCATAAAATTATTAATAAATCTTATTTATACCCTCTAAAATTGTTTGTTTTCAAAAATTAAAATAGAGATTAAGCAAATACCTCAGATAACGAAACCTTATGATTACAAAGGAAAATTACAAAATTTACTTTAAGTTAAAAGTTTAACTTTACTTTTAATTTTTACAATTGTTTCTTTATTTATCGTTTGTTGATAACTGTAGTCTCAAAAATAACACTTCAAGAAGTGTGTTTTATATTCGCTATCTAGTTTTAGTGAGATAGTATATTAAATTTGTTATTTTAATTTCTACTTGAAAAATAATGAAAAGCTCTTTCCATAAAACTGATAAATTTTGTTTTAAGACATTAATATGTAGTTAAGATCTTATAATTGCTTGTATACTTAAAAATAATTAATTCTTTTTAATGGTTTTTTTTTAATTTAATGAAAAGCATTAATATGATAAAAAATCAATTGCACTTTTGCGTTATTAGTATACCACTTCTATCAATTGACATAATATTATTTAATGAATAAAAAGTAAAGTTGTTAAAAAAGCGATTTAAAAAATTGATAATATTATAAATAAGTGTTTATAATGAACTAATTTTTATTTGCTGTAGCTGAAAAGAAGTTAATTTTTTTGTTTTCTGTTTACAAGAATCATCCAGAAAGTAACGAGTATTGGGCCATAATAAATTTAAAATAAAATAATCATTAAAGTTCATCAGTCATTTAGTAAACAGCTTTTTAATTTGGGAACCTCATCATCCATACTTCTGCAATTCCTAACATTCTTTTAGCCGGGGAAATAAATTAAATCACTTTTCACCTGCAAGGGTTGTTTGGTATTGCTGAAATACTTATTAGCCAGATTTTTTAAATACATTGCAGCAGCTATAAAAGGCATTTTATTATGAATCAAGACAGTGCCACTTAACAGAAGGTTACATTTTTTTATTATTTATTGTAGGACAGACATGCAAGTATTTCACAGCAAGTTTTTGAATTTATTATTGTTACATTTAACATGAAATCAAAAACTAATTTTTTTTGTTGATTACAGAAAATGTAATGGTTCTATTATTTTTCATGTGTTGAGTTTACTTGTCATCTACACTTTGCATTTCATAACAGATCCATTTTTTATTACCAGTATCAATAAAGTTATTAATAAATATGAATATTTGTATTTTTTCACATTGTTTATTCATAATTTAATCACTACATACATTGCAGCTACATTGGCTTGTTCATTGCATGTGATTATGCAGGATGAACTTCTTGCATTTAAAGAGCAGATCACTCATAAAATTTCATGGTTAGGAATATTTTCTGAGACATTTTAAACTTTTAGGAGAACAGTAGTAATAACATAATTACAGTCATTATCTTTGGTTAGACTGAACTAATAAAACAGGAGAAATAAATAATAAGCATATTTTTGTGGTTAGTCATTTGATAAGTGCTGTTCACAGTCATTCTGTACTTTCTGTAGAGTTTTCATATATTTTGTTTTTGTTTTTTTAATATCTTTCTATTTCTTTTAGAAAGCCTTTAGGGAGTACAACAAAAAACAATTAATAAATTTTTAGCAAAAGGTAGCTAATCTGTAGTAGTTCTAAAATTAAGTACTTTTTAATTTATTTTTATGTATTAATTTGAACATTCTTAAGTGAGATTTAATGAGCTGCATTAAAAATATATCATACCCTGATATATTTTAATATTAATCTATGATTAATTATTTGAATATAATTACTTATATTTGTAAACATTTAATCTTGTTTACAGTCAGAACAGAAGTTATATCAATTTGCCACTTAATCTTATACTGCTTCAGCTACACATGTACTCTAGTACATATTTTATTCATAACATATTTATTTTATAAGTTGTTTCTTAAGAGATTGATGTAAGAAAGAGAAAAACATTTAGCTTACTTTTTACTGTAATTTATTACAAAATTGCATAATTACTTAAGTTCTTAAATATCAGTCATCTTCATTTAAAAATAAGTAAATTAAATCACTCATTGTGTTTCAATTGGTTTGCATTTATGTTTTTTTAATTGTAATTTTTATTTAATTTTTTAATTAGATCAAGCAGATCTTCTGAGACGAGAATTGGATACAAGATTTCTTGCATCGCAAGAACGTGCTGCACTTGCAGCGCCATTTTTACGCACAGAGATGCATCATCACCAGCACCAGCACACACATGTTCATCAGCACACGGCACCTTTATTACCACCACCTCCACCAACATTATTTACTCCTCCTATTGTGAGTGTAAATTAAACTAATATTTAAGTTTATTGTTTTTTTAATTTTATTATTTATTTATTATTATTATTAATCTTATTACAAGTAGACTTTCATCTACTATCTGTTTTTTGTATAGTTTCATAATTTAGTAACGTGTTAGATTTTTCCTGAAGAAAGTAATAGATGATATGTTTAAAAACCAAATAAAAATAGATCTGGATCTTGCTTTCAGGCAATATAAAAACTGGAGAAAAATCAACCATTGTTAATTGTATGAGTCTTCAGTCCATTTTGGTTATTTTTCTGAAGTGTAGAAGAATATAAAAAAGAAAAACAATAGATTAATCATTCTCTAGTGGAAGAGAATTTTGAGAAATTGAAAACCTCAAAAGTGATAAAAGTTTTAGGAAGAAGATTGATTTGTGTGATAAATCTAACACTTCTTGAGAGAAAGATAACATTGTCAGTGACTAAATCTCTGTTGAAGAAAGTTTGCTGTTAAAATGTTAAAAATATATTAAACAAGGATGTTTAATGGTGTGAAAAAAACAAAAAAGTGAAATTATTAAATTTATTTTTCTTATACAAGTTCATAATCTACTAAAAAAGAGAAAGATAAGTGCCACAAAAAATTACACAATCTAAAGAAAAGATTACAGATAACAAACTTTAATATAAAAAAGTTTATATTAGTATTTTTACGGATTAATTGTTTAAAATTGTTTTTATTTAATTTTTTTATATTTATATACGTACAAAATAAAATCAATATTGCTTAATAAAATCTAAATTAATGGAACAGGACTATTATTTTAATAATGTAAGTACAATAATATTTACTCTATACACATTTGTTTTGTGTAATTTAATACACTAATTTTTTAATTTATAGTATTTTACGTATTTTGTAATTCATATTTTTCTATGATTTGTCACCCTGATTGTAATTTTACAAATAATGAAATTTGCATTGTTTCAAAGTTATTCCTTCATTAGATTTTTTGATCCTCTTTTTTAGATATTTCTCTGTATTTTTCATTTATTTACAGCAAATGATAATTATTATAAATTATATCTAAATCAAGTGATATAAATTTTTACTAGCTATCCTCAGTCTATTATTTATTTGTTATGATGGTGAGTAATTACGTGATTTTTATTCTGTTTGTTGTATTAGTATAATAGCCAGCGCATTGATTACAATGATTAATGAATTTTTTATTAGGAAAATGATAAAAATTTCCAGATTTTTTACTGAAAATCGAACTGAAATTGGGTTAAATTTATGCATATTATATATAGTATAATTTTAATTAAGCACATTTTATTCATATGATTATTATTGATTTACAATTTTATGATTTTTAATGAATGACAATGGTCTAAAAAAACTTTTATAAAAATCCAAAATCCTTATCTAAATAAATCAGAATAAATAGTGGTCTTTGAAAGATGCTAATTTTAACTTTCAGCTTTACTACAAATATTATTGAAAGTTGTTTTACATAATTTCTACTGTTATAAAAAGAAATTCAGAAAATTTTAGATTATATCTTAACAAAGATACAAGTTCGCTGAATAAACTATTTGTTATTATTCGTGTTAGACTCATATCCATAGAACATTAGGTATTAGAATTGAGGTTAGGTATGTGAGCTATAAAGATAATGAATTAGGCTGCTACAAATAAAACTTTAAGTGTCACTTTTATTGCTGGTTGATTGATTACTTCATGCATTATGATATCCCATTAAAGTGAAAATTCTATTTTAAAAATTATAATTAAATAAAGCAGGTATAAAAGTATTGAATAACTATTGAAAAAAATTATTGTAGTGCAGAATATTTTAATAGTCTATACAATTTGACAACACTTTTTTTTAGAAAATCTTGTCAGAAACAAATTTTTAATATTATTTATTGAAATAATATTTACAATCTACTATAAATATATAATTTACAAATTGAAATTTAAAAAAACTGATAAGAATTTTTAACTGGAATACCATTATTGGAAAAGAGTGGGAAAAAAATTTAAGAAATGAAACTTAATTATATCTTATGAATTTCTGTTTACAAAAGATATATACAACTACAGATAAAGAGTGTTAGAATAGTTGATGAAATAAAATATGTATGACAAAATAAATTAGTTTTAGTTAGAAGCAGTTAGTTATTATCTTATTTATCTAAGCGTAAAAATTAGATTACATCAAGGTAACATAACTGTTGTCTCATATCAGGTTCTCTAAAATTTGGTTATGGCACTGAACATAAATGTACAGTGAAGCCTTAGTTCATGTAGAAAGCTAAGTTAAGTTATTCTTTACTATGTTTTATCAGTTGTTTCATACTCATTGCTAAGCTAAGCCATGCTTTTTTCCCTCCCAAATCTATTTTTTTTTCTGTTCTACCATTTTTAAATTTAGTTGTTTTATTGTGAAATCCCTGACATTCTGTATTTTGAAAGGAAGCATTATTATTGTGAAGTCTCATACCCTGTAATATGTTAAATGTATATTCATGTAGTATTGGATTCATTCGATTAATGGTTCTATTATAATATAAAAATACTTAAAAAAAAAAAAATAAAATACTGAAAATAATTAATAAACATGTAGAACTAAAATTTGTTAAATTTTTAAGATTTAACATACCTTAAACAACAAAAAAAGATAAATTTTTAATTCAGTGTTGAGGTTGTAAACAAATCAAGGAGTATGAATTTTCTAGATCTATAATGCTATTGGCGTTAAGCTATTTTATCAGTATATCAAATAAATATAATGATATGTAATAGTTTTGTATTACTCCTACAAAAAAAATTTTTTTTTTTGTTTAAAAATATTCTTTAAAACTTAGATAAAAAAATGTTTTTTATTGAAAGTAAAATAAATGTGCGTGCGTGCGCGCGCGTGTTAATCGACCTTTAATTTTCAGAATATTGAACATTTACTACAGAAATATATATGAATAAATATATATTTATTTATTAAAAATATCAGTAATGGGAAACTTTTGAAAATGTTATTAATAATAAAGAGATACTTTGTATATAAATATATTTATTATTATTTAGTATGTTTTTAGGTTATTCAAGTTATTAATTGTTTTCTGTTTCAATTTTAGTTTAAAGAAATACCGAAATTAGGTGGAGTGGATTCATCTTTCTACAGACAAAATCTTGGTCTGAGTAGTTATCCTGGATTTTCACCTGGTCTTTTACATCCTACATTAGGTGCAGCAACTCCTTTTGCTCCACCAAACCATCTGCCTACATTTACACCAAAGGTAATTCAATTCAATTATTATTATTATTATTTTTTTTTTAATTTTGTTCTTTTTCATGTACTAATTGCAACATATCTTTGATTAAATCCTACTTCTGTTATATTTAGCTTTTAAGGTGTCTATACATTTTCCTCTTCTTTTCACAATGCCTTTCTTTGTATTTACAGTTTTACTTGGAACATACATTAGTTTTTTTCTGATCAGCCTTCATTTTTTCCGTACTTTTTTGCCTTCTTTCTCTCCTACATGCTCTTTACATCAGATTAATGCTTCTTAGATTTTTCTCTCGTACCTCCACTGTTTTCATCCCTCATCCCTCATCCCTCTTTGTCATTGTCCATGCTTCTGTTCACATGTTTCTATGGCATCTTCCTATTTCACATATAACATTTCAGTAGAATCACATTTTTTTCAGTCTTTCCTCCTAAAATCTCACGTTTCATCTTAACTACACTCATGTAAAATTTCAAATATGTTAGTGGTATTGCATTCAGTTTTATGCTCCCGTTTTTGTTTTTTTTAATAAATTTTTTGTTTTGGTATAAGGTAAAGCTTTTTTTAACATTTCACTGTCAGTACATTAGAGAAAATTTGGTCATATACTACTCTTATCATGTTAGATATCAGATCAGTTTTTTGTTTGTTTAATACTTCTTTATATGAATTTTTGGTTAAGTTTTTTGATTATGTTATATTTATTTCTTTTATTCCATATTTTACAAACTTAAATGTTTTCTTTTTAGAATTATTTAGTGTAGCATAAAATAAATGAGAAATTTTATTTTAAAAAATATGGTTTTTGCATTTTAAATGTTTTTTCTTGTGAAAAAAAAAAGAATGAAAATAAGTTCATTGTTATAGTAATAAGAAAACACATAAGAAATAGCTGTTAAAAATAAAATTTACAATTTACCACATGAGAGGAAACATTTTTGCATTTTATATAAGAACAAGTTTACTGATCAAAATTAGTACCTCAATATATAACAAATAATTCAGTTGCCAGTCGAAGTTTTATATCAGTTAAATAATTTTTTAAACCATTGATCTATATATGCTTGATCGTGATATAAAAAACTTTATTCAGTAGTTTTAAATATTGTTAATATTTTAATCCATGCTACTTAATGTAATATATGATTTTTAATAATTCAGCTTACACTTAAAATAATAATTGAAAAAACTACTCAAGAATTTTTTTTTTCTAAAATTGTTCTTATAAAATTTATCTTCCATATTTTTCTCTTTGATAGAATTATCACTATATTTCAATTTAAATATAACTTTTATTCCTCTTAAATTCTATGCATTTTTGGCATTAGACCAGACTGCAAATAAAAAAATAATGCATTTCAGTTGATTTGAAATAAAAAGCTTTTATTTTATGTTTTGTTGTGGAACTTCTCTTTATTTTATTAACTTCTTGCATTAATTTCTCAGAATTATTGTGTGCTATATTAAACTTTTTTTGCTACTATTATTATTATTTTAATGTTATAAATGCTAATTATAATATTATTGATATTCATGTTTGTGTTCAATATTCCATTCTATACAATTTTTATTTTATTTTGGTGTTTTTTTGTATGTGTGTTGAAGCTTATTTCTTATTTTAACATTGCTGTAAGTGATATTCTTATTAGCAATTTAATTGATTTTTTTTTAATATTGTTTTTATTGATCTCTATTATTATTTGAAAATAATAATAATAAAATAATTTCATTTGTTGCACAACTAATTTTGAATTATTACTAACGTATGTATTTATGTAATGCTTTTTAGATTGTTTATTTTATTTTGTTCTTTTTTTATTTTTTTGTTCAACAGCAGTTGACAGAGACTTCCAAACCTAAGCCTGTGGTATGTTGCGTTTACTTACATTTGCATGTTTTTAAAAATAATTGCACGTTTGCTAATTTAATTTAATGTTAATTTTTTTTTTTATAAAACAAGCAGTCTGGTCTTCCAATTACAGCTTGAATTTACAGTGAACCTGCAGGTACTACTACATAACTGTACTGTAGGAATTATATAGGTGTGTTACTATGAAGTTCCTGTACAGTGTTTTGTTGAGTTATCAGATGACTAACTATTTTACACTTATTATCAGGGACACAGCTAGAGCAAGTAAGAATGAAATTTAAAGGCAAAAATAAATGCTGAAATATGGAAAGGCAGTTGGAAATAAAAATCATATTTCTCAAAATAGTTACTGATATTTATCATACACACGTGCAAACACTCACATAACATGGAAGGATAGGAGTTGGCTGCTTGTATATGTCTATATCTTTTCTTCATGCACATGTATTTGGATTCTTTATGTCATTTGTCTACCATTTAATACTGTAGGAGAATTGGAATTAGACAAAAATAAAGTAGTAACCTTATTTTAATATATTTATACTTTAATATACTTAAGTATTAATTCAACTTTAATATATTTAAGTACTTAAATATGTTAAGCATTTATAATACATACTGTCACATGTTCGCAGCTTGATCAAGTTATTGAGAGATTGACAATTTAGAATGTTAATATAATTGCAGTTTATTGATTAGCAACATAATTACAACAAGACAGATCAATATTAATGACAGTGGTGACAATAGTAATAATGTTAATAATCATAATAATAATACTAATAATAATAATAAGCGATAATAATTAAACAATTAATACATAACATAAAAAATAATGTAATACATAACATAATCAAAACAGTAAACAATCATAATATTACACATCAAATAGTCATTAATGTCAATAGTAATAATAATAACAAACAATAAAAAAAAATCTCATATAAATAGAATAATTATGGCATTTAAAAATCCATTAGACAATAATGACAACAGTAAACAATAATATACTACATATTAATAACAAACAAATAATCATAAATGTCAGTCATAATAATAAACACCGATTATATACAAAACAGAATTTAAAATAGTCGTCAGGATTTATTCCAGGTATATGTATAGAAAACCAGAATTCAAACCCATTAACAAAAGATATAGCATACCCACTAGACTTAACCCTTTTAATCACTAGTTTTGTATTAATAACAATAGATAAGGCAAGTATAAAGTTCTTTCATTGGCAAATACCTTCGCTGTTCACAATAAAACTAACCTAACAGTTTATGAATGAAATTTAATATGTTATTCCTTTCACTTATAGTTCTACAGTGACTCACCAATAGTATTTCTTGTTTCCTGGAAGAACTCATGGCATCACCTTATCATATTGAACTTGATTCTCATTGGAAATTAGCTCCTTCCATTGTTCTCCCTGCAGAATGCTGTTGCTGTCTAACATCTCGCATTCTCATCTTGCAGTCTCATAACACCAACTCCCCTCACTGGACTGATGTCATAACGTCTTGCAGACTCACTTTTTGCAGAACTGATCTTTAGCTGGTTTTATCGGGGGTATTTATACTTCTCTCCACTTTACCTGCTGGACCGGACCCAACTCAAAGCTTGGGAACAATCAACCGAGTGTGTTCATTCTTATGCATTCTTATGAAATTCCAAACCTGGTCCGGTAACTTTTCTCATGGTAGAAACATGTGTTTAGGTGTGTCAGCAGACAGTATAACAAAAGACGATTGTTAATCAGATCTGTCACCTTACTAAAAGGGTTCCCTGTTTATCCCTTTCTGGATTCCTCCCATTATTTTATTTTCTACTACTTTCATAATAATTGGTAGAAATCTTTTACTCAGGCCCACTGTACCAGGTCTTGTTACAATACAAGTATGTCAGTTTTTTACTCTGGAAAACTGAGTCCAGGTCTTGATCAAGTCTTGCCATCTGTTATCACTCTAGATTGCTCCTCCTCTACAGTCTTCTCTAAATATTTTTTATCTCTCATCTTCCATAATATAGACTCTACTTCTTGTATATGGTCTGCTTCTTGGTCACCATCCTTTCATTTGTATCTTCATTGTCTTTGGGAGTTTTTAATCTTGCATCCTCCTCACATGTCAAAACTATTTCTATTCATTTTTCTCAATCTTATCTCTTATAATTTTTTCATTAACTGCATTCCTTATTCACAGTTTCTCATTTTACTCTTCTTGTTTTTTCTCTAGTGATTTCAAAAATGTGATCTCTCTTGCTTGAATTCACTCAATTCATTTTCAGATATCATTTATTCACTTACATTTTCTTACCTTTATGAACATTTATGAATGTTCTTCATGAAGCAACTTTATTCTCTCTTTCTTCAGTTTATTAATGTTGTATCCATTTTGTTTATATAAACCCTTTTCTTTTTATTATTTTTAATTCTCCTATTTTCCTTATTAAACCAAATTTTTTTTAACATTTAGCTACTTTTTTCTAAATATAAACAGAATTTTATGAGGCTTTTAGAAAAAGACAAATTTATTGGTTCTGTTATATTATGTCCCCATTCACTTTTTTCATACCCTACGATGAATATTTTTATTTCTTTATAAATCAGGAACGTATCTGGGCAATAATTACCCATTCGATTGTTTGCCACTATAAAATTTACCAAATCACTCTATTAAAAGCCAAACTATATAAAATAGAGTTTGAAACAGTTTTTTTTCATTGATATTTTGTTTTTAAATTAACATTTAAATAATACTTTGAATTTCTCAATGAATTATCTATTTGAAATGGGTGTTAGGAAGTTAAAAATAGATTAAGCCCTTATGAATACAATCATATTTTTCAAGGTTGTAAAACCTTGCCATGATTATTATCAAACATCATATTAAAAATGAAAATATTAGATTGGTAGGTTTTATTTTCATTAAGCGCTTAATTGTGATGAGTACTATTAAGCATATATTGTAATTAATAAGTCAAAAATATATGACTGTACAGTGATAGCAGTGTCACAGTCAATATATTGATGAAAATAAAATGTCAGTAATCTAAAGCCAAGTGTAATTGGTTCTTAGGTTACTAAAAGTTATTTATTTTTTTTACATATAATTTCAATAATAATAGTTATATGAATATACTGATGTAATTAACAAATGAAATGTTTGCTAATTAAAAATGTTAATTCAATCTTTATTAATTAAATTAAATTTGCAGTAATTTCTCTTACTGTGATCCAAAATTAGAGTCGCACTGTGGGAATGAAGGTTTTGATCAATTTGTTGACATCAATTAGTCATCAAGATTTAAGTTACAACAATATTTGTATTTTTTGATACTGCACATGTTAACAGAGACAAAAGAATTGTGAATGAGCTTTGCATTAAAATTTGTTATGCGATATCCTAAAAAAGATGATGATTTTTTTTTTTTTTTTTAGTTAAGCAGTTGTTGGATATGAAACATGATTGTTCACTCATAAATTGGAAATAGTAATTTGTTGTAACTTAAATGATAGACTAATCTTGATAGACTAATTGATGTCAACTTTCAGTTCCACAGGTACTCGAATTTGGGATTGCAGTAGGAGAAATTATTGAATGTTTGGTTACTTTATATATTATAAATAGACTACTACTTTATTACTTTATATGTTGTAAACAGTATATTCATATTAATAGATAAACAGTATATTCATATTTATTAATAGAAATAATATAAGTAAATAAAAAAAACAACCATTTGAGCTGGGGCATCACCTTCATTTTATGAAAAAAAAAAAAAAAAAAAAAAAAAACCAGAGTGAGAAGAACCTGTATGTGCACAAGATTATAGATAAAATTTTTGGATTGCATTGGTTGATTCCTATTTGTTGACTTCATGCTACAATGAAAAATTATGACTGCATAAACTTATATAAAGCACTTTATAAGTTGTATCACTGCAGTCTTGTCTAAAATCAACTGTGGGGTAGCTGGTTAAAAACCTTTTGTTAATAATACATATACAAACAGTATTATTTTGTTTTATATATGTATTATTTTGATAATATTACATATACATAAACCATACTGTAGTTTATGGCACATTGTTTACTAGGAGAAAATCAAATTTTTTTCAAATTAAGTGATATTTTCAGTTTAATAGTTAATTCTAGTGAACAGTGATTAATTAATCTTAATGTTATTTTTTTTCGTATAGAAAACAGGGAAATGGAATGCAATGCATGTTCGCATAGCATGGGAAATATATCATCATCAGCAAAAACAAGCTGCTGAAGTGAAAGCTGGTGTTACAACAGGTGTCACAAAAAGTGATCTTTTAAGGCCGCCAACACATTTGTTTCCTGGACCACCCAGGCCTCATGATTTACCACCTTTTGCACCTCCTCATCGGACTGCTCCAGCAGCTTTTGATAGTCCTACACCTCCGTTTCCTAATATAGGTTTGTTTAATTTTATTATTATATGTTTATAAGTAATCCAAAAATTACTTTAATTAAGTTAAAAAAAAAAAAAATTATACATATCTTAAATATTTTCTCTAGATACTATTTCTTTAATTTTATAAGTTTAGAATACTCAAAAATATATATACTTTTATTAAAAATGTTTCAAAACTCCTATAAGTTGTTTACTATTACTATGCGTATAGGTTAATAATTTTTTTTTTGTCATTAATATAGAAATATATATATAGAAGTTACATGAAGTATATAATAATTATTTAATTTTTGTCAGTAAAATATTGTATTTCCTTAGGTTGAATTTTCTGTTGTCAATTTTTTTAAATTCCATTGAATATTCAAGATACAGGAATTCCATTGTAATTGGTTGATATACTTGTATTTAAAAAAAATAAGTAAATTGTTGTTGAGTAATTCAATTTATAAAAAGTTAGTAAAAAAAAATTAGTTAAACTCTTTTCATTTTGATGTATGGGGATATTGAGATAAACTTTTATGTCATTTGAGTATTTTATTTTCTATATGTTAATGACTGTGAAATCTAAAACAAAATATTCTTGGCGTAATTCAGCTACAATGAATGAATGCATAATCATACGTGCCACCAAACTTTACACTAGATCTTTCAATTTACTTTGCTTGCTTGAAATAAATTGATAAAAAGGAGATTACTATATTTTTTTTAATTGATTAGGTTGCTGAAATTATAAATAAAGTATATACTGCTAACATTATATATGTATATATTAAAAATAGTTAGCAAGATTACCTATCACAACTAATTAATTCTGGTACTCATGCCAATTGTCATATTTTACTTATAACAATGATAATGAATTATATATGGTATTTTTTAACTGGTGGATGTGAAAAGCTTGTTATATAAATCGGTAAGTTTATATTAAGGCATGTTTATAATTTGTTTTTATTAATTATATAAATGCACAACTCTTTGCCATTAAAAATATTTTTATTAAATAAAAAATGTTCTTATCATTAAAAAAATAATTAAATTTTTGTGGTGTATTTATTTCCTTAGATAAAAAATGGTTATTACACATTTCCTAGAACTTAAGCACTGAAGTGCAATTGTCTTTATTTATATACTCTTAACTGTTTTTTTTCTTTCTTGTAATTTTCTTTTACTGTCTTTTGATTGTGATTGATTAGATAGAATTATTATTTTTATAATGTTTTTGTTTAGGTGGAAGCATGTTTGGGAGGTATCCTGCGACAACTGCATTTCCTTCCCTGGCATTCCCTCATGGTCCATTTAATGATCCTTGGACAAGGTAAGCATTATTATTAATATCGATAGTTATATTTTTGGTTTATTATTAAATTTTTATCAATAATCTTTTGAGACAATACAATGGCTTTTCCCAGCTTCTTTTTAATATAGCTGTATCAATTTGATAATTATACTTTGTTGCATTTAAAGAACAATGATTGATTTTCTAAGATTGTGCATCTTGGTTTGTAAATTAACTGTTGCTTTTTAGTCATTCAAAACATCTGAAATTTTTTAAGTTGATGCCTTATAGGTTCTAGATGCTTAGTAAAATAAAGTTTTTGGTAAAATTCAATTCATAAGCGGGTTAAAAGAGATTTAAACTATCCAAAGAGCGATTAAGTTCAAAATCAATTGCCTTTTTTAGGTCAGTGATTGAAATGTGCAAATCAAATTTTTGTGAAGATCTGTTAAGTAGTTTTTGAGGAAAAGCCAAATGTAGACATAAAGGAATACAGATGAACACTGATTTTTTTTTACTCTTCTTTCTGAGAACTGCTTAAAACCAAATTTTTGTGTAATGTTACTTTCCCCTGTATTTTGTATGAATACAAAACTTGTTTTTTTATAAGCTAATTTAATAAATAATTTATTTGCATTAAAAATATATATAAAGTTGTACATAAATATTTACCAAATTTTTTGATGTAATGTATCTACTATTATTATATTATTTTAAATTAATTTTACTAATAAAAATAATTTAATTTTCTGTGTAAGGTTACAACCAAGAACTACTGGATTCCCAACTGCAACTCCATGGAGTTTAAAACCAGAACCTGGTGAAGCAGAAAGAGAGAGAGAAAGAGAAAAAGAAAGAGAAAGAAGTAGAGAACGTGAACGCTCTCTGCTTAGAAGAGAAGAAAAACAAAGAAGACTTTTAGCAGCTCAGACTAAAGTTCGTGAGAGATCACCTTTAAGAGAGCCACCACCCCCTCCTGTGCCAGCACCTGTTCCTCCTACAGTACCACCAGCACCTAGTGCTAAAGAAGAGGAAGTAGTGCTGTTAGGGAGACCACCGCCTCACTATTTACCAAGGCATCCTACACGAAACTTACCGCCACATTTTGCACCAACACCTTGGGACCACCCATATCGGTATAATAGATTGTAATAAATTTAAATGTGTTGTGTGCATATTTCATATTACTGGTGTATTAGTACTATGTCAGACAATTATCCAAAGGTGGATTGTAATAAATTGATGACTTTGTTCACTTATTGTTCATTATGGTTTATTATAAGTTTTTTTTTTAAAGTCGAGTTGTAATAATATTTCCTCAGTTTTTATTATTTATCATACTTCATTGATATCTATTGAGCATTTGGATATTTCATTTTATTTTATTTAAATTCATTTTAACAATATTTATTTTAAAGGTTTTATAATCTCTATAAATATCATTGTTATTGATGCAGCTTGGCAGTGAGACATATTTAATTTTTGAAGCTCTAGATTTTTTTTTTTAGTACAATTAAAATTTTTAGGAGTTAATGTAATTCAGTTGTGAATTTATCCTGTGTGGTCTTAATACTTTGGTTTAAGAAATTATATTAAAGATATTTTTGTGCCCAAATTCAATAAATACTTCTTTTTTTTATATCTTTCATCAGTTTTATTGCAGTCCACTCGATTCTGGAAATTATTAATGTATGCCAATAATATGAAATAAAATGACTTCATTGGGCTACTTGGTGAATTACATTTATATATATATTTGTAGTTTGTATGTGTCCCTATTAATTTATACTGAAGTAAAAAGAATTCGGTGTAATTTCTTTATCAGAAGTTTGTAAGGAGGTTTCTTTTTGCAGGTTAAAACATTTAAAATAATTATTTTACTTTTTGATTCTATTTTTAAAATATTTTTTTTTTTTTTTTTTTTTTAATTTTTTTTATCGAATGTTTGAGAAACATATTCTTTTATTTGATCTTTCCCTTTATTTTGATGATATTTTATGTCTGACTACTTCTTTTAACATTTTGTGTTTGAAACGTTCCATCTTGGCTCATATGTATAATTTTTTCTTAAATAATAAAGATTGGTAAAAAATTTGTTTTGTTTTATTCTTTTGGAGTTAAATTGTGTGAATTTTTCCTTACTATCATCAGTCAGTTTCCTTACTATCAGAGAGAACAGTCTGCAAAAGTGCAGTCATATGTAATTAACTTCTAATAAGATCATCTATTTTTAATAGACAGTCTTTAAATTTTGAATCCTTAAAAATTATTTCTTCAATATCTATTTATTTACAAGTAAAGTAAGTAAAAGAAAGGTGAATTCTTTCAGTATATGTCTGAAATTTTTGACTGTATTTTCTGTAAAATAAATACTTTCTTATTGTTGTGTCCATTTGTATCCTACTTTAAAGATTTATTTCTTTTTAAGTCTTCTATAATTTTTCTTCTAAATTTCATTTGTGTTTTTTATAATTAGCTATCATGTGATATTCTGTTACCTGTACTTTTTGGTTGGTATCACCTTTCTGGTTGATTGTAATAGATGTAAAAAAATCTTTATTTTTATGAGGTTGCTAAAAACAGGATTGCCATTCATTTTTTATTTAGAGCAATACAAAGTTTTAATTCTCAGTGAAGTATCATCTTATATTCAATTTAAAAAGCTTAAAAGTTTTATTTTATTGAAAATAGTCGTACCATTTTTTATTTCTTACAGAAGATTTGTCAAGATACCAAATTTTCAAAAATAATTTTCTTTCTTTATTTGTAACAAACTGATGTTTAAGAACTGGTTTTTCTGAGGTCTAACTTCTTAGAAGAAATCCTACACTGAATCTAGATTGTTCACAATTTTTATAGTTTATATCATAAAACTATGGCTTTTCATCCGTCAGTTATGCTTTTTTAAATCTTGTGATTCTCTTTCAAGTGCTTATAATTTTTCTTTTTTAATTATTTAATCACACTTCAGATATTAATATAGATTAAAATGTAGAAATTTTTGTTATTTTAAAAAACCTATTCAGAATTTTTTTTATAAAAACAATTCTTAAACTTTATTTTAATTTAATGTAAATATTTATAGTTTATAAATATTATAAATATACTAATATATAAAATAATATAATATAATATTATGTATTATAATATTATATTATAACATAATAATATAATATTATATTATACAAATATTATAAATTTGGTTAATATCATGATGTTTATTCTGGTTAATCATTGATTAGTTATTACTAGCCTATTATTATCTGAACTCTTTTCATCAACAAATTCTTATCTGTTATTTAATTTTTACTTTTATATAATTTTAGATTAATACCTTCTGCGCCTACTTACAAAGAGCTGAAGTGTTAACCAAAAAATGCTAAAACTTATTAATTAAAAATCACATTATAAAAAATTATGTAACTACTTCTTATTAATTACCTGTTGTATTTATACGTATTCCAGCACTACTGTAATGTTCAGGAAAACTGCTGGAAATTACTTCCTGTCGCCTTTTCAGAATTTCTTCAATACATCTTGAATATGTCACTTTTTTCTTAAGCTTCTTAATTTTTATTATGTGGTAAAAAAAAATTGCAGAGGTTTAGATAAAATAAATAAAGAATGAGAGTCATGTTTAGTTGAATTCTTACATTGAAACAATATTCTTTTTGTCCAGTCATTTAAGATAAACTCAAATCTTGCTGCACAGAACTGCACATCCAAGTTGTTATAAATTTTCTGGAATATCCCATGTGTTAAATTTAAAGCTTTAAAACTTTATGAATTATGTGCAGACAATTTTCACGGATTTTTTCATAAATATAGGCTGTATTTGAGTCATTGATGCCAGTTGAATGACATTCAAAATATTTTTTATCTTCACTGGTTTGTTCTGGTATTTTTTAAATACTTAAACCTCTTTCATGAGATTCGACTATAGGTAGTCCTATCCACAGATCTACCTTATTAAAAACTGATTTCAACATTTGATGTGTTTCTGTCACTGCCTTCATAGATTTGAAATAAAATTTAACATAATCTTTTGCTGTATATGATAGGTTATGTTAACATTTTTAAATGCCATAAAAATAAACTCATAAAAAAGCACATTGTAAATGTATGTGACTTCCATGGTATAGATGTCTTAACTTAAATAATCAGGTAAAACCAGAATAATTTTAAGACTTTTTGAACTTTCATTCAATTGCATGCATTTTCTGGCACATCTTTTATTTCATTAATCTCATCTTTTTCTGACATGCTTCTCCTAGTTTGTGGTAATAGAAAATAAATGAATATAAAATATAAATATTTCTGTCTATATATTCTTTATATAAAATATATAGGCATCTTAGATAAAGATTAGATTATAATCAAACCTACTCCATTCATAATAGTATGTGGGTTGGTCGTTTATTTAACCTTTCCTTTATCTATTCATCATCCCTTCTTCTTTGAACAGGTAACCATGGAAATTATGTCAGGCACTGCCCATCTATTAGCATCATATGGTAGGTGGGTGCTTCTAGTTGTGAGAAGAGCAGTCACTTTTTTATTGGGGAACAGCACAATGGCAGTTTGCCTTTGGAACTATCTTGCAGATAGTTTCCTGTGCAGAGCTGCATAATTAGCCAAACTAGTGGCTAGCTGGTTTACCGGATACAGCTGGATCTTCTGCTCATTCTTAAATATAAAATAATTTAAATTAGTGTTTCTATATGCTTCATTATTTTTATTTTATTAAAGTTAACTTCTTTATTATGTCACAGATTTGATCCTCTGAGATATAACCACCCACTGATGGCTGCATTCAGAACAGAGGAAGAAGAACAGAGAGCAAAATTATTTGGTAGTTATCCTCCACCACCTCCTCATTTACGGACAAAAGCTCCCTCACCTCATACACATCCACATCATAAAAAGGAGGAATCTTCACAAAGCCGATAGGCTTAGTTGCATGTCAACTAGTGCATTTTATCAGTATATTTAAAATTTTTTATAGTAAATTATTTTTAGTAACTTTTTTTACATTATATTATTTGATTTTTTTATAGAATTTTTTTGTTTGTATTAAACATACTTAATAATATACAATTTATTAACATCTTCAATGCCTGATAATGTTGAAAAATATCCCAACAATACTTTAAATTGTTTAGATATCCCAACAATACTTTAAATTGTTTAGATATTTCAAATGTGTTATAATTCTTATTTTTATAAGAATAAAGAAACTTTGTAATTTTTATTTTTTAATAAAATTTTAATAAAAAATTTTGAATAAGATATTTTTTATATTCAATAAGAAATTTTTAATAAAATATTATGTACTGTTTAATAATATATATGGTTTTCTTATTTAATAGCAATTTATTTTATAATCACTTGACATCATTTTTGTAGTTTCAATAATTGCTTTACAACTAAATTTTTAGTTTGATTTATTAGTAAATTAAATAATATTTTTGTGATGAAGAGAATTTGTATCTTCTCATTTAAACCCTTTTTCCCATAAAAAAATAAAAAGCTAGAAAAATCTCAGTGAATTTAAGAGAATATTTGTTTATACATAAAAAACAAACGTTTATTTTCACATGGAAATAATAAGACTCTTGTAGACAGATATTTTATATAACAAGGTACCAAGAAAACATAATAAGCAAGTATATATTTTGTTCAAATTATCTAACCACACTATTAGAAACTAAATGCATTTATAAATTAATGTATTATTTCTTAAGAGATACCAAAGCAAATCTATGTGTGTTCAGTACTATCATAGATTTCTTTTCTGATTTAAATGATTGGTTTAAAAAAGATTTCAAAAAAGCTTAAATTAAGGAATTATATTGATAATTGTTTTTTTAATTATCAAATTATCCTTTGTTCCATTAATATAATATATTATAGGTGAATAATGTAAAAGCATTCCAGTTTTTTATTCTGCCTGATTCAACTCCTCTTATGTAGTAAAAATAAACTGTTAATGCAGTGAGGGAGCAAGATTTATTTTTATACAATCCAGTTGAGAACTGAGCTCAGCTTTAATGAGCTTTAGTGGTATGTGAAAATTGTTTCATTAAATACAGTTTTGACTGTAAAAGTTTGTTTCTTTTACATTGTTTTTTTAATTCAGAGTTTGTCACCTATTTGGTGTTCCATATAGAGTAGAACCACCCAGAATGAGTCTATATTACAATACATTTGGGATAATCATTTACAAAACTTAATCAAATTCCAGAATCTACATTGAAAGAATAAGATAATTCTTTTTTTGTAAGAGGAAATGAACCATAAAAGTATTTCTTATTTTGAAATTTAATTTCATCAATTTTGATAGAATTAATGTATTAATTTTAAACTTATACATTTAATCAAAATTGTGAACTAATTCATTCAGAGCTAAAAGTGCATAGCCTTTTCCTCTGAAGTTAATATTTCTTCTGAAATTTCTTTTTATTTCAAAAAATCATGCTGTTCTTTTTACCTTTCTTAAAGACATTGCTTACTTTAATAGTAGCATCCTTTTCTCTGTGTTATGATATATTCTTACTTTCATCAAATTATGAGGAATTTTGCTGTTTTGTTAGTAATAAGATAATAAGGATTTTATATTGTGGGTATGCATTTTAGATTTCCTATTAAAAAAAGAATTGTAGTAACTTAAATGCAGTATAATCTTGTATTTGAATCATATTTAGCTAATCTTTATTATAATTTCACTTATTTGTTATTTATAAACTGGCATTGAATTTGTTTATAATAATTCTTTGTTAATTTTTAATGCATTTTTAAATAGACTGGTATTTATTTACATTGTGTGAAAAAAATGTTGTCTTTTGGCTGTGAATATCAGTTGTTATTTTCTTTTATTTATCGCTAGTTGACATGATGTTATTATTATAATTTTTTTAATATTGTTTAGTTATAAATTATAATTATTATTAATTTTCATCCTGAATGGTATTCAGTAAAAAAGTTTTAAAGGCTAATTTATGAAGATTAACAACTAGAAAGAAAACAGGGATTCTTTATGATTATTTTTCTGAAATATTTTTCTGTCTAAAATAAAAATAAATTATAAAGTATTACAATTGTGTAGAAGGGAGATATCTTTACAGAAATATTAATAAAATAATAAATAATCTTTGCAGAAATATTTGCAGAAATCTTATTATCAAATCTGTGATCTTTCTATTGGTAAATGATGTAAATTATGTGTTTAAATTTTTTCCTGGTACTGTACACATTGTCTAATTGAAAATTGCCTTAATAAAAAATAAAGATGTAATGAAATAAAATAGCCTGAAAATGATATATATATATATTATTTATGTGTCAAAAAATTATTGACATAGGAAAACTAAATAAATTAGGATTTGAACAAAACTGAAATTGAAACTTTTTTGTTATAAAAGAAAGTATTAGATTTTAATCGCTGTTCATTTTATCTTAAAAATACTTTGAGTTTGCAAAATCTTGTATTTTATTAATGAATCTCAAAAGTATTAATAGAAAAAAAAATATTGATCTTGAAAATATTTTTTTGTTACATATTTTCAGTATTTGTAAAACAATCTGTTAAAAATTTGTCAAATTTAATTTAATAATGAATTATTATACATTTTTTTTATACCAATATCTGTTTTGTTCTTGTCCTTCTATGCATCGATTATTTTAAAGTAAATTTTAATATTAAGTTTTTATGCTAGTATTATTTTTTTTTCTTACATTAATATTTTTAAATATTTTCTTTTCATATTTTTTCTTAAGTTATACATTGTAAGCTCTAATATTCAATACTACAAGGATTGACAGTCTGAAATAATCTCTACTTATAAGCCTTGGTTGCTTATTAAGTAAGTCACAGATAACTAAAATGAAGGTAGTGAAATTAATTTTCAGCGAGGTTCTGGATCTTTGAGAATTTTAATTGCCTTTTAGGAAGCCTCTTGATTAATGAAAACTATGCAATAAAAATGATCTCTAACTATGAATATTTGATTAACGAGTGTTGCAGGAAGTTGTAAAATAAATTCATAACTCTGATTTCATTACTTTAAGAGCTACTGTAAATGCATTTCATTGGATTTGGCGTGCTTTGATATGGAACAGTATATTTGAATCAGTAATGAAGTTGATGGAAAATTAATTCATTTCACATTTTCCTTACTAAGTCTGGGTTGCTTGTTATTCTTGGAAATGGTTATGTACATGTGCAATGATTATGGACTTGGCTTGGGAATGACTTTATCTTGATTCAGACACTTTTACGGGTGTGGTACCTGACATATACATAAACCTAACTCATTTTTTTACATTGAATGAGCATAATACAATATTTTAAAAAGAACAGAATTTTTTTTTATTACTGTTGGGCAATAATTTGATGTAAAACTGTAAATAAACCTTGAAAATTTTGTTATATATTTTTAATGGATTATATGTTGCTTAAAAGAGTTTTGTAGTTTCAGAGGGATTCAATTGTTTAAATTTTTGTCATAAATGTTTGTTAAGTCTTTTTCTTATATTCTTATGGCTATTATGAAATTATGCTATAATTCCCAAGTATAATAAGTTTTTCAACTCCTCACTTTTGACCACGTCAAGATCAAGAAATGTCTCTTTCTTCTCAATTCCCACCCTAAGGAATGATTGTGGTCTGATTTTAAAAATATATCTGAATAACTATTACTGCAACATTAAATAATTTTCATCAGTTTATAAATTCTAAAAATGTAATTTCGTAAGCTAAAATATATTTTTGTCCAATAATTTTTGCTTAAAAGTTTTTTAACCTCCGTATGTATGTATAACCAGAGGTATGTATATACCTCTGTGGTTCCAGACGTAGATATCTCTTCAGAGGATGAGATGAATGAATTGTGACATATGTGAAAAATGCCATGCCTGACCGGGATTCAAACCCGGGACCTCTAGATGTTAAAAGTATTAGATGATAATTATATTTCATGTATTTTTACCTAAAATTTAATTACATTTTAGATAATTTTACCTAAGTTTTATTATTTTATCAAGAAGTGCAAATTTTTTAAATGAAAATTGGTAAAGTAATTCGTTTCTACTGTTGAATACATTCCACACTTTATTGTGAGATCTCACTTAAATGGAAAATACTAGTTGTATTCCTTAACAGTAGATGCAGTAAGATGAAATTAGTATGTTATAGACAAAGATAATTTAACAGAAGTGAATCTATTGAATCTATTTTATCATTTATAGATATTTTCTGATGTATCTAAAAAACTATCAAGTCTTTAACTGTTTAAACTTTTTATTCTACACTGAAGAATATTTTACAAATTACTGGAATTATAAACCTTACATTTTATATATATATATATTTTTTTTTAATTTAATTTTTATGAATTGCCTTCTATTGGTACAATTCTTTATTTATTGATAATAATTTTAATGATTATTTATTAAATTTATATTTACTTTTGTATTATCAAATACACCCAGCATCATTTAGCCCATTCTTAATGTAAAAACAGAAAATAATCTAATTTATTTATTTTCATTGTTCAAAAGATAATTGTGATCTTACTTTATTTTTTAGTATTTTCTATTACTTTAAAAATTTATTTGTACATGGTCCTTTTATATCCAGTTATATAACTGATATAAATAGTAGCAAACAGCCCTTATTTATAATATATTAAAAAATTAAAAAATGACAAGTAATCTTGTAGTCAGCAGTTACTATTTAGCTATTGCTATAAAAATATAAAATAAAAAAAAATATTTACTTACATAAATAAATTTTTTTAAATATTCTTTTTAAGCCACTACTGGGTATACTTTTAGCCACTACTGGGATGAACAAAATTAGAAACAATAGATTTTTAACTACCAAAGAAAATACTGAATTGCATCTCATACATCTATGTTTATTTTTATACATCCAAAAATCCCAATATATCCTGTTTGAAAACATAACTCCTTGGAAAAACATATTACTGACATTTGATCTTTGTCATTCATTTTTAGGGTGTTTTCAGAGCTGTGCAGTCTATTAGAGCTTAAACTGCAATTTTAATATCTTTTTATGACTTTTATATGACAGTGTTTATTTAAAAATAATTTTTGAAAAATATTTTATACATCATTTAAATACACAAACTGGTAAAAATTAGAAATATATGTATTTTTTCCATTACCTTTTTTATACATATAATCTGTATAAAAATATCACATTTATGAGTTTTTCTTAAACCAGATAAATTGATTAAGGGATATAGAGCTAAGTATTAATGTAAAGTTTTTGTATTGCGTAATTATTAACCCTTTAATAATATTTTTTACAGAATATCTTGGTGTTGTTAGAAAAAAGCACTGTTAAAACCTATGCTTTAACTTATTGGCCGGATATTATTATTATTATTACACTCTCCAATTCATTCCAAACACTATAGTTTCTGCCTACATAGATCATACAGTGAAACAATAAAGTGAAGTGTGAGTTTATTGAGTTAGTAAAACAAGAAGAATTGTTCATAAGAATATAATTTATGAATGAAATTTTATGGATTGTTTAAAATACCAAGCCCAACTTTGACTGTAACCCAGAATGTTGTGGTTGAAAGACAAATGACCATCTTATGGATACCATTGTTTGTTTCAGTTGTATTGATATTAATCTTATTTAAAAAAAAAATAAATTCATAAAATACTCCTGACTGTTTATTTCACTTATGCTGTACTATCATGTTTCTAGACTAAAAAATTTAGCTTACTTAAATTGACCAAAACATTTTTCATTGACTAGATAATTAACTATTAAAGGGTTAATTTAATTAAATAGGTTTGTTGCTTTCATATATATGCAAATTACTTTGGAACTGATTAAAAAAGCTTAATTACTTATTATTTTAATTTTTTTATTGACATTTGAGTGCCAGATGGCTCTTTTATTATTTGCAAATTGTAATTTATTGATTGTGATATTTTTCAATCATTTATTTCTCAGTTACTCAGGGAAGTTACTCTGTCTTCCTTTGATGAATTTTATTAGTATTTTAATTTAAAATTTCAAGTTATTATTTATTTTTTATGGAAATCTGCCCATAAAACTGTATTATTAATAGCAAAAAATGATAATTTAAATTCATTAAAAATTCCAGTTTATTAGGGCAGCCAACTTTTATGATGCACATTAATAAAAGTTTGCCTGTTACTGAACGTATCCATTGCAGTTAACTGACATATTTTACTTAAAATCTTTCTTAGCCCATCTACGTACAGTTCAGTTTCATTCAATCATTACTGAAAGATATTCTACTAAATTGAACCCAACCAACTATTCCTGTAAAACGATGATCAGTGAAATTTTTAACTAAAAACTGCAATTTTAATAGAATGCATTCGTTTCTTTACAATGAATGTATTCTATTTTTTCTATAATATATTCCATATTTTGAATAAACTTGTTTACTAATTTTATGCAATATTTTTTACTTGTAAAGAAATATATGTTTCAAGAAGTAAGAAATAGTAATTAAAAAGTTTGTATAAATAGGTTTACTATGTTAATTATTTGTGGTTTTTTTTATTTACTTTGACAACTGAAGTAAATTTTATGATATTCATATCTAAATTTATTAATATTTATTTTAAAGCTATATCCATTTTATTTATTAAGTAAAAAAGAATGAACATTGTATTATAATATATGTACTTATGTACATAAATAAAGAAATAAAACTAATTTCTGTAATGAAATATTAATCAGTGAAGTGTAGACATTTTAAACTTTTTGGATGAGGCAGATTTTACATTATTTAACATCGGAACCAAGCATATTTTATTATTTTTATTCTATTAATTTAAAAAAGTTTTATTCAAACATTTTTTGGCTGAAATAGAATAATTTGTTTTATTAACTACATAAAAAGTTTGTTCATACATATTTTAAAATTAAGCATTAAACATTTTAATCTTTAATTACTTATATTCAAAAATATAATAATAATCTTTGAACAAATTAAAATAAATGTTCTGGAAAACTAATTCAATTTTAGTCACAGTTAATTAGAAAAAAATATTTTTTTGTTAAAAATTCTACTGTGATGTGTATCAACATATTGTCTTTTTCGTGAGGATAATCATTGTCACTGTCAACAAAAATGTTATTTCCCTGATCTTTAACTGTTAATCTTTGTATCTGTATTTCAGTAATACCACATAATCATTTCAAAACTTATTTTTACTAATTTAAATAATTGCAGACTTTTAATTATAAATTATTATTTATGTTAACAAAAATGATATTAATAATGTATTTATGTTACGAAAGGAATAAAGTCGTAAAGATTAAAAATTACTTGTTCTCTGATAATAAAAACTAACATTATTCCAAAAGAAATAAATTGTAAACCAGAGTATATAAAAGAAAGCAAACTCTTTCTCAGTTATTATTATTATTATTATTATCTAAAAATACCATAAAAATTAATACAGATTGAGACAAAAAGAAATTATTATAATAATAAATAAAAATAAACTATATTAATTTTTTGATAATTTAGTATTAGAGATACAATTATTATTAAAAATAAAAGAATACAATCAATTTACATTTACAATTATAAGATTATAAAATGCTGATCCTTTGCAATAAATTTTGTTGCCCAATGATTTGGAGTAGGATAGGGTCCCCAAAAGATATAATTCCATGATTTTTATTTTTCCTTTTCACATCACTAAAAAATGATTGTTATTTTTTAGTTGATATTTATTAAACAAAATTGAATGTTGATATTAAATAACTTATTTTAAAATGAAATTCAATTTTAGAACTACTTATTTTCTCATTACATAAATAATGTATGATTTTTCAATTTATTAAAAATATTAAATTACCAAATCTAAGATAAATATTAAATTAATTAAGTTCCACATTATTTAACTATGTAACTTGATAAATAGATTTTAAAAAAAAATTATGTATTGAAATGTGTATTTCATCTGGTTAAGTAATATTTTTCTAACTTACTGTTTTATGTGCTCGTGTTTTCTTACATTTATTAATAGTACGAGTATTAAATTGAAATTCATCAATAATTAATATTAAAGATTAATATTACTGACTAAATTATTTTTTTTTTTTTTTTTTTTAGATAAAAGTTGTAAAAACTTTATCTGAATATGAGCTAGCTTTTGCTCTAAATCAAGCTTCTTCAATGAATTCTTGAAGAGAGAATAAGCTCTTCAAGAAGGGTGTTTTGTTGTTCTGTTGAATATACACTGATATTTTGAAGGATCTTGTTTGTGATATGTTCAAAAGAGTGTATGTCATCATTACTTTGGTTTGTTCATGTAGATAATTTTGCCACGTTCTTATAACTCATGGTTAACTGCTATAATGTATTTTAATTTTTTCTTCAAAATTGTATCGATTACTTAGATCACAGCAATTACATTAAAATTTATTTGATATAAATTTTATGGAGGGGTTAGAAATTACACCCTGGACCTCTGGTCCAGTAAGGAAGCATGCTGTCTCTTGTACTATCAAGAGATTAATAATCATAATAAATAAAACAATGAAAGTATGAACAAAACAAAAAAAATCTACTTCAGACCACAAATCATCATAAAGTTTTTCTGATAATTATTAATTACTTATTCAAATCACTGTTTCTTTTTAAATAAATGTAATAGCCCCAGATATATAAAATATTGTCATAAAGGTTCTATTATATATATATATATAAATTTAAAAAAATATTTGGAAGTTGTTTAAAAAATACTAATTGTTAAAATATTTTTACTACTGTAATATTTAATTTTTATTTGAAATTATGCTGCCTTATAACAAACTGTGTAACTCACAAAATGCGAGTTTAGCAATCAGTCAACAGCTTAAGCCAACTATTCCTGAGACAGCATCACTTCTCATTTAAATCAATTACCTCTCCATTAGGATAGATAATCATATTAAACAAACAATTTATAAAATATCAGTGAGAAGGAAAATTATCTTTTAGGTTTTATGGTCTTTTGAATAGCATCTGCTTAAACCAGTAGCCTGAAACCCAATGCATTTCCGTTGGTACTTAAAACTATTTTTAGTTGGGTGTGATCAGTTCGACTTATACCATCTTCAAAGTATTAAATGATATGGTATTGCATTGGATTAAATTTATTCATAGAACAGTTTTAAACTAATTAGAGTTCTTTTTAAAGTAAAAGTTATAAAACATTTATCTGAGTATGAGCTAGCTTTTGCTCTTAATAAGCTTCTTCACAAACTCTTCAAAAAGGTTTTATTGTGCTATTGAGTATACACTAATGTTTAGATTATGTTTTGTAGGTTCTTTGTTGTTTGTGATATGTTCAAAGAGTGTATATCATTACTTCAGTTTGTTCATGTAGAATGTTTTTTTTTATATTTCAAATTGCTCGAAAAACTGAAACATATTTAAAAATAATATTCTAGATGAATAAACAAGTTTAAATCATAGATATTCATTGAAAAAATCACAAACTATAAACAATCTTCAATCAATTCAAACATCAGCACCACATCTAACATAATAATATGGTTAGACTTAAAGAATTTCATACCTGAAATTTTTCAGATTCTGTTGGGAGTTTCTGAAGAATTTTGATTGAAAGTTAGCCAAGATAAGATTTTTTATAATTTTTACCTTAAAATAAACTGTAGTTAATTAAAAAGCAGTTCTATATTTTTTAAACAATGTACATAAGGATAACAAAATTCAAACATTTATTTAGTTGGTCATTTATAAAGACTAATCTCTAAGAAAAAATGGATTAAAAAAACAATATTTAATGTCATTTGAAACTATTTACTTGATTAAAGAAAACATTTTAAGTATATTAATTGCTACAATTACATTACAGTCATATAAAAATATTAAGTTATGATACGTGAATGTTGTAATTTGTTGTAAAGAACTATCTTCACTGTATAACTTCTTTTCATATTAAATCATTTTTTTGTGATGCTTATTTTGAAAAAAGTGGTATTTTAGAATGTATTTTGAAGGGACCATGGATTGTAAATTAATTCTATTTAATTATTTATTTATTTGTCTGTTCATTCATGTTCATAAACATTTTTTTTTACCTCATTACAGCAATTTTTAGTTTTCAATTAATCTAGTCGTACAATTTTAATATTGTTAACTTATTATTATTATTCTTTTGTAAGTTCATTTATAATTTTGTTATAATATTATTTTGTTTATACATAATTATTATTGTAAGACTTGAGTAATTATTAATTGTAATTTTTTATATGTTGAGAATGTGTATATTTAATAACGTAATTTTTGAAGTTTTTTTTAGACTTTTAAAGTCTATATAAGATAATCTATTACATTAATTATTATTGTTTATTTAATTAATTCATTTTAAGTAATAGGTTTATTTATTATTGTATTTCATGATACCAGTGATTTTTTCCATGTTTTATTTTTTACTTATGATTTGTTATTTATTTTATTTTATATTATTGTTTAATAATTAAATATGGACATTTAAATAAATTGTGAATTAGTATCGTGTAAATTATTATTATTATTATATTACGTATAATAATAATGACAAACTTCTTTTTTAACGAAATGATTTTGGCACTGATTATTGCAATGGAGCTGTTTAATCATGTGAAATTAATGATTGATGATGATATTGATGACGATGATGATAAAGGTATTTAAGTGATTTTTACAATTTAAATTTTAATAAAGACTTTTTAGTAAATTGTAATATTACAGTTATAATGTATTATATTTTGTATGTTTATCAGTCATAATCTATTTGCATTATTGTTTGCGTGTAATAATGACTGGTGTTAGATTTTTAAAAAAATTATTGATTTATTTATGTATGTATTTTTTAATTTAATATTATTTTTAATTAATTTGTGTTAACTCCTACATAATGTCTTTCAACGTGTGAAGACGTGTTCAATATTTGAAAAAAACTTGTTCATTCATTTCCGTTGCTGTTGTTGCTGAGATTGTTTTATGATGATATCTGTGTAATTAACATAAAACAGTTACTTATTTCTATCTGCATACTTTTTAACCAGTACTTGTAAAAAATTGTTCTAAATTTAAGAAAAAAAAGAATTAACTGTATTTGTCTGTGTTGGTTTTGTGTATAAATAATTATAACATGCTGAAATTTTTCAAAGAAAATTTTATTGATTGATTTTATAATAATTTTTAATAATAAATTTTTTATTTAGTTTTCAATTAACTTATTTTAAACAAACTACAGCAGATGTGGTTAAATATAACAGAATATCTGTTGTTGACATTTTTTTGTTGTAATCTATCTCATTTATTAAAAAAACCAGAGACTTTTCATACAGTACATATAAAGTTAGGAAAAATGATTCATTGTTTTTCATTCATATATAATTTTTTTATCAGTTTTTTTAATCTTTTCTTTTCAATTTTTTTGGCTTTTTATATCCTACTTTGGTCAGCCTAGTGATGATAAGTCAGTTTTACCCCAGTAATTTATGCTGTTGATTTTAAATTGGTAATTTAAATTTTTATTTTTATTTAGAAACTTTGAAAGTGGACTAAAATGTTTGACTAGCAGTAAATATTAATATCATTTGTCCTGATGAAATAATGACAACTAAGTCATAAAATAAGTGACAGAAAAGAGTAAGTAATGGTTCTTTTTTATGAGGTTTTTGTAGATTATATTATTATTTTTTATTATATATGTATTTTTTATTAATATCTGAATTTTACTAACAGATTATGGGCATGTTTTATACAGTTCAATGAAATTCTTGTATTGTGATACTCTCTCTACCAACTGCTTTAATGCACTGAGTTTATAAGACAAAGTTTTTTTTTTTTTGGGTATGATAAAGTAGCTAGCTAGAATTGTTACTACCATTGTTCTCATTTTATGCAGATAAGATTTTATTCTCTAGAAACTTAAAATTAAATTTATAAATAAAATTGTGTGTCTTTGAATTAGAAGTATTTTATTTTTTAATTACATAAAATATAGTAATAAAAATGTTTTAAGATTTGGTAGTGATAGTTTTTTATGTTGACAGCTATGGTTATCAGCCTCCAAAATAATGCCAACTGCAAATGCATTGAATTGCATTCAGTGTTTATAACATTAATGATATAAGAAATTTATTTATTGGTTAACTTGGTTTCACTGTTGGCATTTTAATCCTATTTCACACCCTTCAATTCCCAGGATGCTGTTTGCTGTTCAGACATTCCTAATGATATGTATGTTATACAACCATCAGGTTGTAAGGAATGTAGTTTACAGTTTTGTCTGGGAATAAAGTTTTAAAACAGTTTAAAATAAATTATAGTTAAGTTATATTAAAAAGTTTATAGTTTTCCCTAAATTAATGATGTTATAAATCAATAAATTTTGAATTTATTTTAAGATGTATATTTGTTTTTATTGTTAATAAATACATTAAAACTTATCTATCTAAATAATAAATGCAATTTAGACAATTTGCTCATTATGAAATAAACAACTAATGTATTCTAAAACATAATCACTAAAAAAGGATTTGAGAACAATTATCTTTTTAAAATCATTTGAAGTTGAACTTCCATTATAGAAAACAAAATAGAACTACAATTTTGTGTCCATTTATGTAAAATACATATTAAGGTAAATCACTACCATAAGAAAATTAATTTGGAATTTTCTTTTAAAAACAGTAGAAGTGCTGAATCTTTAACTCCCTCTGAAACAGCTTACTGATGTAGGACCAAAGACAAGGATTAAGTCTGTACAAAAAATGTTGATTTGTTATAAAAGTTAAAAAAATTTACTTTTAAACTTCAGAATTTTGAGCTATTATGTTTAAAAAGTATGCAGAACATAAAGAAATTGATGTTTTTATTTTACATAAGAGCCTTGTCTAATCTAATAAAATATTTTGATAACAGAGCTCCTTAATTAATTGTGATGTGCCTAGCTCTTCACACAGATTATTATAATTATTATTTATTTGTAAATATATATTATAAAATAATGTAATAATTATATTATAATTATGTATAAATAATTTGTAAATATACTTGTAAGATTTATTAATAAATTAATTAAAATTTGTATATATATTGTAGATTAACATTGTAGACAAGTGGTTCGTTTTGTCTAAATAAATAAAATTGTAGATTAATAACAATAATAATTATTATAATAATAATTGTAATGAAAATATTATGAAATGACATGTATAAATTTGCGAAAAGTAATGGAAAAACATATTATAAATAAAATTATGTGCAGTTGTTTATACAAGATCTAGAATTCTCAATTATAAATAAATATTTTTAATGTAGAAAATATCATAAGATAAAAATAAGTAATGTGAAAAAAGTTCTGTACAGTAGGTTTCAGTAGAATCCATTTTCATGGAGAAAAAAATACATGTTTTTTCATTATAAATATATATATATATATATATATTATACATAATGTAAATTATAATAATTTATTTTTGTGTTTCATTTATTTACTTACCTTTATTGATGTTTCATGTTGTTTCAAATTTATTAACCTTGAAATTCTAAAATCATAGTGTTTCTCCTTAAAATAAATTAATTGATATTTGATTTACCATTTAAAGCTGTTAGAAATGAGTTAGGATAAAAGCTTTACTTTTAATTCATGTTCCAAATAATCCCTATGATAGTTTTTAATTTACATACAAAAATTATTTATATGACAGATACCAAGTCACTGACATATTTATTTTAATTTTTTTTTAATATAATATTACCTCTAAAAAAAGTATTCTTAACATTTATTTTATTATGTTTATCATTTTTTTTTTTTATGATTAATTCATCATGTAAGCTTAATGGGGAAGCTCATGCATGGGAATCTGGATTGGAAATTTTGTAGAAAAATGCCATGACAGACCAGGAGATTCATATATGGGGCCTTCCTAACAAAAGACTGAGGCTCTTTCGTTCAGCCACAGGGTGGCAGATACTCTTTTTAATTTTGATTTCTTTTTATATAATGATTGTGTGCATTGTCTTGTAACAGTTTTTCAAATGGAAACCTTTTTGACTTACATTTAAGGAGTATTTTTCTTGAAGATTCAAAATAATGATGATAAAAGTTGTAATGATTGGTCACACAATTGCTCATCATCCAATTGTCATTACATTCTAACTTCATTATTAATTTATTACTAATTTTCATTTAAAAATATAGATCAAGACTACTTTGTAAGTTTCATTTGAGTATTATTTTATTTCAATATCTTTGTAGCACAATTCTTTCTATTAATGAAATCAGACAAATCAGTGTATTTAGAAGAACTCTGAATTGTTTTGGGTGCATCTCACCTTATATAATTGGGATCTTACTCCGATTAACTAAACAGTTACACTTCTAGGTTTAAATTATTTTAAATGATTAAATAGTTACCTCAACAGTAACTGGTTTAAATTGTAGTTAATCATCTGTTATGGATTTTCTTAAAAAATAATTTTTTGTGACTGTGAAGGATATACTTTTATTAATTTGTGCGTTGTCTCTTTTAACAACCGATTATAAATAGAAAGCAGGATTTACCATTAATTCTGCTGTACACCTATAGAATCTGAGCATACAATTGACTTTTTCTTAATTATTATTCTCAATTTTCAAGAGTAAATCTGCGAGTCAGAATAATAATTCTGAGTGATTAATAAACTTTGTTAAAATTTAATTTTATGGACCTCTGAAAGAAATGTTTTTCACCTAAAACTATTTTTGAATTTTCTCAAAATTATATCTGGTAACATTTATAATTATACCTTAATACATGTAGTAAAATTACATGTTTTATCAGAAAACAAAAGAATCAAATGTGAAATATATACAACATTTTAGCATCTAGAATTTTTTTTTAAATTCTGCCAGAAATTTCATCGATACCACTAAATGATTATTTATATTACAGTACTTTTTTGTATCAATAGGAAATAAAATGCTAATTCACCAATAAAACCAAGTGTATGGTATTTTTTGGAATGGATCAACATGGCTGCTTGAATTAACTGGAAAAAAGTTTATTAAATTCCTGTACTTCAGGAGAAAAAGAGGGAGATAACAGAAGCTGATTATTTTAAAATTTACCCAAATAGTTTTTATTTCATTGTTTGAAATAGATATTAAATTATCACTATATAATCTTTTAGCATTTTAAATCACTTTTACAGAAATTTGTTTGGATTTTTAAGTAAATTTTAATTTATTGGCTAAATTAAATTTAAATGTTTTATTGAGATCCTTTGAGTAGTGCTAGATTTTACAATTTTACTCTTGTAACAATTTTTGTAAAAGATTTCCCCTTGCTTTCTTGAAGAATTCTTAAGAAATTTTGTCATTCTCTGGAGTTTTGTTATGTGTTTGTTTGCTCAACACATGTATTAATTCTGTAGTTAGAAAAGGGGTATCCAACTTAAGATCAAAACTAGAGGTTCACTACATACAAATCCAATTTAGTAACATTTCAATTCACACCATTCCTGCTTAAAATTAATGATTTTAGCTTTATTGCTATCATATACTTCCCTCTGACTGATGAATAATGCCTTATAAAACATTATATATTTTTCACCAGCTAATAATATATCTTCCTGCCTATCAAGGAACTTATTCATTGTAAGTGTAAATAAGAAAACCAATTTATTTCTACCCTTCTATTTAACTTCAGGAGAATTTAAGAAATGTTCCCCGATCTTTCAGCTGTTTCTGTTTGGTGGAAAAAGACCAATCAGAATCAGACAATGATTAGAGAATCAAATGAAGTTATCAGTGGCAAGAGGGCTCCAGGTACTATGCGCAAGTCAGTTACAAACAACAAATCTTGCTGTCCCAAAATATTAAAATTGTCTTCTTTTACACGACTGTTAATGGGAGGGTAAATCATAAATGGGTTTTTATTTTTAAAAAAATTTATTTATTGTAAAATAAAAGGCAAATATAATTTAATTTTCTATTTAGTTTCCTGCTGTAGAAATACATTTTTCCCAGCGAGAAGGGAGGTTTTTATCTCAGAATTGTAAAATGAAGTTTGTTACATCAGGAGCCAATTGTGCACATAAACCTCCTCGCCCTCGTCATCTTCCAAATTGTTGCCCTTCTAGAGCTTCTTTAAATGGCCCAAACATATGAAAATTGCAGTAGGATAGGTTTGGGCTGTAGGGAGAATGATCAAGTTGAATCCAATGCATTTCTAGTTTTGAGACTATTAGAGTGCAGTATCCTGGTGTCATGGAGGAGAGTGGCTTCTTGAATTGGTTGGTTTTGTCTTTTGTGGCAATATGCAGCCCTCACCTCGCTCAACAGCTTACAGTAGTAAGCAGCATTGATTATGTGTTGCTCATTCAAAAAATCAATGAGCAAAATGCCTTGCCGGTCGAAAAAACTGTTGAAAGTATATTTCCAGCAGACAGTTGAGTTCTAGCTTTCACAGGTGCTGCCTCCCCTTTCCTGCACCACTCCATACTGGCTTGTATTGACTAGGAGTGTACGATGGATCCACGTTTCGTCACAGGGGATGATCCGACTCCAAAATGCATCACCTTTTTTCGCAAACCTTGCTGTAAGCCTCTGACAGACCTCCAAACGTCTCAACTTCTGATCTGTGGTCAAAAGGCGAGGGTACCCATCTGGCACACACTTTATGGAATTGTTGGTTGTTTGTGATGATCGCTTAACAGCTCCCATAACTTATTCCGACCTGTTTTGCAATTTCAGATACTCGCCTGTCGATGTCTTCAAAAATGTCTCAAACTGCGGAATTTTTTTGTCTAATGCTGGTTTGAGGATGGTGTTCGTGTTCCTTATTTTCCACTCATTCTCATACTTCCTTGAACTATTTATGCCTGGCAAACACACGAGTCCTTGACAATGTTTGGTCCTCATAATGTGCAGCCAATTTTTGAAAAATTTCTGTTGCATGGACTCCTTCACGAGTAAGAAATTTTATAATTGTGCAGTGCACCTATTGCTCCAACACTGAGAGTTACTGACAAATTGATTACCTGCTCAGATACCATTTGTTTCCTTTCAATGTGACCATTAAAATTACCTAAATCACAAAAACTAAATCTGTATTTTCACTAAATAACTAATATATTCTTTCATAATAATATACTCAATAACAAAAACTTTATATAAAGGGAAATATAACAAATTTGTTGAGTTAGTGAATAAACAGCAAACTCAAGATTTAAAACTGAGGTAAAAATGAAAGTGACTACAATTCTTTTTTGTTCTTGATAGTAAATATCATACTGCCACTATGTCTTCCATAGACAGACATTTTCTTAGCAGGTCTCTTAATTGCAGTATAATTTTGAAATATATTAGAAAACTTATAAAAATCTTCCTTAGAATTCAAGGAAGTTTTAAATTAAGAAAAAAAACAAATTGGAGAAATTTTGTAAATTCATAATTACACATTTCATTCATGAGGACTGAAATATTACAATCAATATTTTCCGCTCACAATTTGGCTGAAGTATGGCTTGATTTGGTGGGTGATGCAAACTTTCAACTAGGATGAAAAAAGTATGCATATCAGAAGATTTCATTCAGTACTTTGTGCCTTTTCTGTTTATTTAAAAAAATTATTTGAATCATTTTTCTTATTTTGAACTACTATTTTATATCGGTCAACCTGCTCATCATAACTGTGTATTTGCCCATCAACAATCATACCTGTACATCTTTACTCAATTCCTTAACTAATATGTAATCTGACTGGCTTCATTATGATTTATACTTTCACTTTTACCTGGATCATATGAAACAAAATTATTACTTTCCTTTAGCTTTTTAAGATTACCAAGAATAGCAACTTTCTTAATATAAGATGATACAATTGTAAAACTGGGTGAGTATTGCCCAACGTAACTCTCGCCCATTTAATAAGATTTATATCCACTTCTCCTAAATCTATTTTAATGGTTTTTTTTTTAACTTCTGGAACCACCGTTAAGGTATATCAGAGGATGAGATGAATGAATTGTAGCGTGTGTGAAAAATGGTATGCCTGACCGGGATTCGAACCTGGGACCTCCGGATGAAAGGCTGAGACGCTACCATAACCATGGAGGCCGGCCGCTTCAAATAACCTACAGGAAAAACTTTGCACATCTTATTTCATACCTATCATTGAAATGCAGATGATTAATATTTGTTTACACTATATTTGTAATTGTAGGATTATTTTATACAGCATATATATAAGAAACATATATAAAAGCTGCCTGTTATTCTGGTCATAATGCATGAATTAATGTAATTGTGAGTAGTTTTTATTTGGCAGGCAACTTGGCTAAACTTCATAGTGATAACAGTTGCTTGTTGATACAAGTTCAATGTGAAGTGAAGTATGCAAAAAAAAAGATTTATATATAATTAAAGGATGCAATATTGATTCATTGAGAACGTCTTTTTTTTAGATATTAGATTACTTTGTGTAAAGGATATAGTAATGTCCTTGATAATCATAAAAGGTTTTGATAAAATTTCTAACATTTTGGTAACACTAACAATTTCAATAGACATAGTCTGTGGTTTGTCAAGGAAAAGTCATGGGACTAGCCCTCTTTTCAAAAGTGGTTTATTGTTAGATCTTTTGGACACTTCTGATTAAACAGTTTCTTTTTAAGAAATTTTTTACATAAATCTAATTTTTGTCATGAAAGTTTACTTTTATTGCATATTACAACATAATTCATATATAAAAATGTTTAACATTCAAATAGAGCAAGGCTAATTATGTAAAAAGAAAACTGGCACATTTTTTATAATAGTATTAGCTGGTTGGGGCTCACCAGACCACTGGAGCTGAGTCGAGTTGGAGGATTCATTGAGTGAGTAGTGTTTACTGAGCTCTGATTTTTTAAAAATTTTGGTTGGTTATTTGGCTGTTTTTTTTAACTGAGCTGTATATTGGCCAACAGTGGTTAGATTTTGGGACGTGATTATAACAATTGAGTTTTGGATAACAGATTGTATTCTTTTTATGGTCAGTTTTTATTATTTTATCATTTGTGATAAGGTCTCTCTCTTTATCTGTTTAGCCTCCGGAACCACCGTAAGGTATTACTTCAGAGGATGAATGAGGATGATGTGAATGAAGTGTAGTCTT
>JAAAKQ030010659.1:0-18371 GCA_010016005.3 Zanna intricata | reverse complement strand
CATACACATCATCCTCATTCATTCTCTGAAGTAATACCTTACGGTAGTTCTGGAGGCTAAACAGATAAAGAGAGAGGTCTGGTAATAAGCCAGCCTTCAAGGCGCAAGTGGTAGCATCTGGGCCTTTAATCCAGAGATCCTGGGTTCAAATCCCAAAAAAATCTCAGGCAAAAAAAAAGTTTGGTAATAAAGCCCACTGGGTTTGTCTAATGGTTAAACTCATCATCACAAATCAGCTGATTTCGAAGTTGAGAGTTCTAAGGTTCAAATTCTAGTAAAGGCAGTTACTTTTATACAGATTTGAATATTAGATTATGGATATCTGTGATCTTTGGTGGTTGGGTTGAACACAACAGAAAAAAGAGAGAGGTTTGGTAATAAACAAAACAACAGTCTCCCACAGAAACACTGGCACTTCACAATTTCAGGTACTGTGTAGTGCACAATCTCATTCTGTGGTATTATTGAGCCTTTTAATTTAAAAAGGATATAGCAAAGGCTATCACTAGACCTTGTTCTGTTCACTTGTTAGATAAAATTTCATTTCCTGCACTATGACATTTTAATATTATGTGTGTTTAGGAGTGAAATCAAATAAGATTAAACTGTGCAGTCTGAAGCAACAATTTAAAATTTTTTAGCTACTTTAGGTAAAATATAGAATTGGAGAGAAGTATAGAATTTTACAATATAGAAGTGTAGAAAGTGTAGAGAATTTCTATATTTTCAGGTGTATAGGGAACAATTTATTTCAAAGAAACATTAAATTTATGTGAAATTAATACTGAATATACTGATGATTACAATTGACAAAAGGTTTTGAGCATGACAATGTTAATACATTTCTTTCAGACAATTACAGTCAATTTGCTAATCATTTAGAATCATATTTCAAGGATGTTTTGTTATTATGTTTCATATTAGTTTTTATTCTCTGATATAAATGACTTTCGTTTTTATATAATAAAGAGAAAAAAAATGGAAAGGAATATGTTGCTATTCTTTATATAGTTGCAACATCAGGATGGCGTACTTTCACTATATTTGTTATGAGCTTTTATTATTAAAATTATTACAAGCTTATTTTTTTTCATTCTGTTTACAATCTATGCTAAACTCTGTTACTGAATTTCTAAAATGAATTTATAAAACAAAAGAGGCATATTTCAATACTCTTACTCAAATGGAAATAAAGAAAACTTTCCTTATTGGTATTCAATATTATATTATTACTTTTTAATGGATTCAACTGCTGTGGTTATACACCATTAGCAGGATTCTGGCTGAATATTTCATGTTTTTCAGTTGGATCCTGGAAAGGGTACTGAGGATGCCATACTTCGTGTGATGAATGTGGTAATGTCCAGTTGGGAGGAATATGTCCTAGGAATTTTTCTAGACATTTCCGGGGCATTTAATAATCTGTGGTGGCCTTCTGCTATATACAATCAGAAGAGAAATTGTACTGTACAGATTGTATTTTCAGGTTATGCAAAGTTACTTAAATCATCAAGATGTGCTTGAATTGGGGAAGATGCTGTTCAAGAGTTGTCAGCAGGGTAGTGTGTTGGGTTCTTTATTGTGGGTGGTGGATTTGATTCACTTCTGTGGCTAATGTTGTCCAGTGGGTGTCACATCGTGGCTTATGCTGGCAACGGGCACCTGCTGCTTGAAGAAGGTTCAAACATGCAGTATACTCAAGCTGTTGGGTCATCAACATAAGATAACATTTAGGCCGGAGAAGACTATGATGATGCTCCTCAAAGGCATTTGGCTGTGAGGCAACGAGTCCGCATATCGAAGTCAGGCCAATGTATTAGATTTTTTCAGGTTCAAAAACACCTCGGGATGTTTTTTGATGAGAAATTGCAATTTAAGAAGTACTTTCAATACATCACGGGGAAGGCCCCTATTGCCTTGTTCAGAATTTGATTTGTGGTCAATCCTGATCGGGACATTTATTTTAAACTATGAGCATCTTGCATAAAGGTTCAAAAACACCTCAGAATGTTTCTTGATGAGAAATTGCATTTGTACAAAGACAATGGGCATGCGCTTGCATGGCAATTATGCTATATGCAGTTCCTGTTTGGGGGATAGTCTGAAATTTAAAAGCTAGTGGGAATACCAATAGACTTATTCCATTAAAAGGTGTGAAAACAGTAGACTTGGTTGCGTCTTAGAGGCAACAGTGATATGTTGTTAAGAAGTCAGGCGGTTGACTTTGGAAATAAAGAAGATAATCAGGCGAATTGAATTAATAAAGAAAATTTAGGAGATAGAACAGCAAGGTATTGCCCTGTGGCAGGCCAGTTGGGATGAGACAGAGTGTGGGCATTATACGCATGACCTTTTCCTTAATGTTGCATCGGCGGCACCTGTTCCCTAATGTTGCATCAGTGGCATGCTAGTTGAGGCTGGACTAAAAGATGTCATTGCCAAGGTACTGAAAATGATCCCCTCCAGTAAAACCCATAACGGCTAGGTATGGAGGGGGTGGTTGCCCACCGGGCTGGTCTAGTGGTTAACGCAACATCGCAAATCAGCTGATTTTGAAGTCGAGAGTTCTAAGGTTCAAATCCTAGTAAAGGTAGTTATTTTTATACGGATTTGAATACTAGATTGTGGATACCGATGTTCTTTGGTGGTTGGATTTCATTTAACCATACCTCTCAGGAGTGGTCAATCTGAGATTGTACAAGACACTTCATTCACATGCATACACATCATTTTCATTCATCCTCTGAAGTAATACCTTACGGTAGTTCCGGAGGCTAAACAAATAAAGAGATGGATGGAGGGGATGATGTGACGACCAAAACAATCAACATGGATATTGTCTTTCCCTAAGGGGTTAAAATGTTAAGTTGGTTACTCTGCATGCCATATAGTTTGTGGTTTTGGCAGTTGTTTTACTTAAGGCCTTTTCAGAAAAATCTTATTGCCTTTTCTTAGTAAGCACTTTAGTATCTGGAGAAAAAAGTAATTTGTTGGCTCACCCATTCTGAGTAAAGATATACTTATTTCCTGAAAGATTATGTTTAAGTCTTCAAATACTCCTCTTCTGGATAGCGTTTGTGATTTTTGTGATGTAATCTTTCTGGTAATTACTTTTTTTTCTACCTCTTTTCATCAGAATCCCATTCTTTTTGTTGGTGTATTTTGAGCTTCTGCTAAATATGTTGACTATGGACCTAATTCTTACTAATATAATGCAATACAATACAATGACTGGTCCCAATAATTTGTCATTGATAGTTAACTCATAATTGAAAAAGAAACTCAGTGGTAAGTCATCTTTAATTACAATAAAGATGAGAACTGGCTTATCAAAAATGGTAACATTATTAGAATTTTATCCATTTATTTTGTAAGATTTTGTGTACAATTCTGTGATTCCCCAGAGGAGAACTCACTGATACCCTTCATAACTCTATAGAGTTCATATCATTGGATTAGGTTTAAATTCCTCATTGTATAATATTAATAGTTCATTTATGTAATTAGAAAATTTCCTAATTATTCGACATGTTTATAAATATTTAAATTTTATTAATTATTTTTGAAGTTTCATAATCCTGATGGTATTAAATTATGTTTTTTAAGAATAAATTTTTAGAAATTTGGTGATATCATATTGGTTGTTAATTGTTTTATAATGGATATTATTATTATTGTACGGTGTAGTTGTATATTTTTATAATAAGTGTGTGAATAAATTTTTACTTCAACGGAGCAAGTAGTTTCTCCAACTATCAGAGAAAGAGAATGTGTTTGAAAAAAGTATTTACAAAAAGTCTAATTTGAGCCTGAAGTGCTTATTGGAGAAGTTTGGGCTCCTAAGCAAAAACATACCAACATTGTTTACGATTTTAATTTTTTGTTTGTATTTTTCACTTTTTTTAAATATTTAATAATTCTGGTTTTTTATTGTTTTATTAATTAATTTTGAGTGTTTAGTACAAATTTGTCAATGAATTCATACATTTTTCAGATTTAAGTTTGAATTAATATGTCTTCATATTATATTCTTGTATACATCTGTCAGTAGAGTTTCGGAGATTTTATTTCCAAGGCTTGTTCTAAGATTGTATTTATGCCATAAACTACATATTTACATACTGGTACAACAAGTGTAAATAGGTGTGAGCATATTTTCAGATACCCCTTTTTGTGTATATGCCTCAAGATAACATGCTGCTATCTCTTGTGATGGATTGATTGCTTAAATTTGGATAGAAAATAACTAACTATTACGTATTCATAAACTCTATCCCTTTTCAGGATGCACTTAGAATATTATGTATATGACCTATTAAATAAGTGTGGCAAACTTTTATTTTACTTTAATTATAATGTAATAATTATTTCTGTTTATTATAAGGTAATATCAACTTTTATAATCATACTATAGTTCAGTGGTTGGTTTTGTCCAAGCTCACCTTCCTGACTTTTTCAGGAAGGTTTATACTAAGAGAGGTAAGATTCTTTTAAAAACATTTTTATTTTACTATACAGTATTACATTATTTCTAATATGTTACTTATATTATCTCTATTTTTAAGATGAGCAAGATGTGCAATATTCATACATGAATCTACCGTATGCTGATCTTCTACCCTCACCACTGACATTGCAGATGTGGGCACAAAATCGTACTTTAGATCAGTTTGCTTGTGATTTAATGAAAATGCTTTTCTCTACAGAAGAAAGAATTATATGTAATGTAAATGGAAAAATGGGTAAACTACAGTTTAATGTAAATAAAATAAATTTGATCAGGAAAGTGATACAAAGTTTTTCAGATCTATCAAAAACTGCTTTTGAAGAACAATGGAAAGTATGTGTTACAAAAATAGATACAGCAAATCGTGGTCTAAAACGGAGATTTAAGAGTAAAGATATTGTATTCTGTAATAGAAATTTCTGATTAATGTGATTAATCTTAATGAACAATGAATTTGATTACTGATTTGTATAAAAAATAGCGCTGTATTACAATAAAAAAATATGTTTTTAATTCTGAGTAGTGGAAATTAGATGTTTTACGGTAAACCAGAATTAAGTAACTTAAAATTCAATGAATCAAAGTTTTTTTTTTTTTAAAACAAAGATAACTAAATTTTTATTGTCAATGCTAATAAATTAGATATTTATCTTTCTGAGATCTTTTTCAGAATAGGAAAAAATATCCCCCAATATTTTTTTATGCCAATATATTTATGCCTATCAAATAAGGACTAAAAAAATTATTAAATACAAAAAAAATATATTGCTTATTCACTGAAATAAAGCGATATCATAATATAAAATTGTGTACTTTAAAATTGAAATAATAAGTTTTATGAAACTTTTATTTTACTTTAATTATAATGTAATACTTATTACATTTTATTAAGGTAATATAAACTTTTACAATCATACTATAGTTCAGTTACTACTTGATGGTTGTTTTATCCAAGCTCACCTTCCTGACTTTTTCAGAAAGGTTTATACTCAGACAGGTAAGATATTAATTTAATTAAGCAGTTAAATTAACACATTTATTAACAAATGAATGTAATTAATTGAATTAACATTTTAGATCAGAAAAATTTCCTATAGTATTTTGCTTGCATAATATTAGAAAAAGTAGATTAATTATTGCACCACAATTAACTTTATGAAAAAGTCTAAAAACTCCTAGTAAATAACATTCGCGCAGCCAAAGTTAAAAATGTGGTCACATTATAACAATATAATTTCTTGTTGCAACATCTGTTTACTTTTTTTGGAACATAATTAAAATGAAGTAGATTATTTTCTGTTGTTAAAAGTTATGAGAGAATTCAAAGTAACAAATTATTTTGTAATGTTAACCTCTCATTTGCACCAGAATCTTCATCCTTTTAATTTAAGTATGTTACTTTCTACACTTTACCTACTTAAGTTGTAAAATAAGGAAAGTTGAATGTGTCAATTTTTTCCTTTAATTAATTAATTTTTTTTTTTTTAATATCAAGACAAGATATTTTACTGAAGTTTTTGGTTAAACAATTCAAAATATAAAGAATATGTTTTGTTAATTTTTTAACTCTGTTTTATTGTATTAAGATTTAAAAAGCATTTTTATTTTAGCTTTTGTTTATTTAGTTAAACTAATAAATTTACTAAAAAGATCTCTTATTTTTTATTTTTATTTTATTATCACTTTCTTATAAATTCTACCTTTTTTTATATAAATACAGTGCAAGATTTTAAGGACTTATCATGCGTGTAATTTTTGTAGTACATTTAGCAAGTTCAGAAATATTATTTTAGGATGTTTGGATTAAAATTTGTGATTGTATCTTTAATTAAATACAGGCTGAATAAAAGTTTTGCTATTTTTTTTTCTTAGATGATGAATTAATTTAATCAACCACAGAAGCTTTTGATGTTTGTATGTTGGAATATGGAATTTTGTAATACTGTACACTGGAAAATGCTATGAACTTGGGTGAGACCCTCCCCTGGATGAAAGGCTTACTATTCCCTCATTGAGATTGACATGATAAATATGAATGATTAATTTGCTATTAACTTGGAGCTTTAACAGAGTTAAGAATGACTATAACAATGGAGGTGATAGGCCAAAAGAACTCTTATTAACACACTTGAACACTTATCTTCATGGCAACATGATGGGGCACTACTGGCTACTATAAAGTTATAGTGATACTATTCCGTAGTTTGAATTTTAATGAAAGGTTATGTGTTAAAACAGTGTGAAAGTAATTAAAACAAGGATTATACCAAAATAAAGAATAGTTAAAATTAGATGTAGTACTGCAGTAATAAATGGCAGATCAGAAAGCTAAAATATTATTAGCAAGTTTTAAAATGGTTTCAATAACAATGAAAATTAAAGCATCATGTGAGTTGTTGGTGATAGATTGCCATAAAATGAAATCTATGTATTTTCTGATGGACCATACACATACTTCAACAATTTTTTCTTTTTTTTTTTTCAGTCATAAAGCTAAATATTTTTTTCTATGAATCGCATCAATGAGGGAGATGTAATAAATGAGAAATGTCCAATAGCTTTTGCACTGATCAGAATCCAAAGTAACGATCTGATTGATCTACTCCTTGTAAGATAAAATCAGTTAATTGTTTTATAATTACTGGCTACTGTCTCACCAAAATTGTTCACTAAGCTTCATGTTTTTTCAATTAGGTCCAAAAATAAATTTAAATATTAATGTTTTCTTAAACAATAATAATCAATTTTTGAAAAAAATGTATGCGTAAAAATATTAGTACAAATGAAAAATAAAATTAAATAGCGATGGTAAAATAATAATACATAAAATATTTAATTAAAAAAAAAAAATCCTGTTACTATAACTTTATATTATGTGTAGAAAACAGGGTGACAAACTTAGGGAATGGGAAATAATTAAACATAAAATTTTACTGGGTTTAATGCAATTTGTGGTTTTTTTTGTGTTCTCTTTACCAGTTGAATTATTGAGGTAATCTGGAATAGGAATAATTACTTTTACTATCTTATTATGTAAATAAGTACATATTTATTTTGAATCTCCATCAATAATACATATTATTACATAATTTTTCTAATCTAATCTCACTTTCCTTAAGTGTTGAAGTAAAGTAAGTAATACATATGGACTAGGGCAATAATTCTGATTATATATTTAGAAAGTAGTTATTAATAAACAAAGTGACCTTTATGAAGCGTAAGTAAATCTGTTGTAAGGCTACATATAAGTTCTTTGCTTTATTAAACATGTCCCATAATGATAATTAAATAAATACCATCCTTTATTTTACTTTATAAGGTACCTTCAGGTGTAATCTTAAATTAAACTGTAAAATGAAAATCGTTACAGTTCTGCAATCTTTCCTTGTACTACTAATCCTGGAATGAGTTCAGTAGAAACTGTTTGTGTTTGTTTGCTTGAAATATCCTGAGCAGTATATTTATAACCTTGAGTATCCTGGCTAAAGGATGCTCCACTTCTGCCAGCAGGCATTTCTGAAAATTTTGGCTGATTAACCTGGCTTTTATTATAGTTACTGTCATAAATTACATTGTCAGTATAACTGTTGTTTCTGTTATATCCAAGGAACCTGTTATTATCTTGCTTATTCTGGCTGTAATCTGCTACATCATTTTGGTTGTATCTGTCTTCTGTTGGAGTCGGTGAACGTCTTAAAGAAGCTCTGTTTACATTAGTCTTTCTCAGCATTGCCTAAAATATATAAACTATGATTAAAACTGAAGAAAGCAGTAAATGGGAAAATATTAAGTAAACAGAGCACAATGAATTATGATTTGTTTACTTAATTACTTACCTTTTTCATTAATTCACATTTATTATGATTTATGATAATAAATAACCAGGATACTGGAAATGGGCAAATATCTGATTGCAATGCAATAATGAAGTTTTGATCATAGTCAATGAAGCAAAATTTTAATTAGTCATAACTTCAAAAACATCTAAAAAATAAAAGTTTAGTACATGACAATTTGTTTTCATGCTATTTGGTTTTATCTATTTGAATTGACACTATCTTCAAGGCTTATTAATTATAAAATATTTATTATTAAAAACTAAATATCAAATTTTATACTAAACTATGCCTATTTTTATGCAGTATTCATTTCATTTTTAGTATGAGATTTTAATAAAAAATTTCATCTAAAATTTTACCAATTTAACCTTTAACTGTGTAACTCTTCAACAGCTTGCAATTTAGTACAGAAAGACAATTTATAATAAACTTGTATACTTATAATTGCATATAACATAACTGTGCAAGTTTTAAGTATTTCAATTGTGCTGAAAAAATTTCTGTCATTTGCCCAATTCAGACAACGCTCTAATTTGTATAAGGTTTCATTTTGTGTGAAAAAATTTTCTGTTTTGAAGAGATTAGACGATAAAAAAATGTATATATGTAATTTAATAGACATATAAAGAAGTCTTGTGATGTCCACAATGGATTTTCAAACTTATGAGTATATGTTTGCAGGCATGCATGCGTGTGATAAAATCATAATTTGTAAAGCATTTTCTATAAATTTTATACATCATGCTGTGACTGTTTTAGATCAGATAACCTCACCTGAAACAGTTACAGCAAGATGTATACAATTTACAGAAAAAGGTTTTCAAATTATGATTTTATCACACATATGCGTACATGCTAATGCATGCAAACAGAAAGTTTTCATACGTTTAAAAATTTGTTGTGGACATCACATGATGTCCTTGTATGTCTGTTAAATTACATATACTAATTTTTTTCTCTTAATGAAATTATACTCACTTGAAAATTAAAAGGTGGTTCATCATCATTATCAGTGTTTCGAAGCCCTCGGGTTTCCAATTCAATTATTGGATTATGTTCTCTTTTTGGTGGACCAATAACTTTTTGTCTGAAATAATAAAAATAAATAAAAAAATGTAAATAAAAATATCTTTTACAAATTCAGTAGGAAGGTAATATTCCTTGCAGTGTGTTCCTGGATGAGTATTAATTTTAAGTCATCTATTATACAGACTTTTGTATATTCTATAACTTGTCGCACTGACTATATCTGTAAAATCCAAGCCATAATTCTAGATGTAGCATATCTTGCATGCAAGACTTTTTATATCTGCTTACGGATTTGAATACTAGATCGTGGATACACCGATGTTCTTTGATGGTTGGGTTTCAATTAACCACACTTCTCAGGAGTGGTCAACCTGAGATTGTACAAGACTACACTTCATTCACATCATCCTCATTCATCCTCTGAAATAATACCTTATGGTAGTTCCAGAGGCTAAACAGATAAAGAGAGAAGTGATATTTTAAGTAGTTCTAAAGGTAAGGCAGTTTCCTAAATAAAGTCACAATTATTTTAAGACACTTAAAATGTTTTTTTTTTTTTTTTTTTTTTTTGCTGCTATATGGAAGATAGTGGGAAATTTGTGTTGATTTTTTGTATCTGACCCTTCTCTACTATCATGAAGTACAGTTCTTTTAATAAATTTTTTATTGGTTTATTTCTGTTTGCGTCAAAGGTTTCTTTAGAAACAGCTCATTAAAACTGTTTGCTATTTAATAAAATTCATTTTTCTTTGATTAAACCTCCAGATCAATTGAAATTCTCTTTGCTCTGTAAATCACTGTATTAAAATCTTATTAAGTTATAAATTTGCATAACTTATATGATTTGCACATGTACTAATACAATTGAATTATTTTCTCAGTCCCTGAACTGTGACATTCTTGTCCTCTGTATACATTTTTTACTACTCAGTTTCGCTGAATTTTAACTGCAAGAAATCTTTTTTTCTCTCAATGTATGACCTAGATATTCATGTTTTCTTACAATTAGAGTTTTCATAACTTCCAAAATTTTTGTACATCTTAACTAAAGGGTTGATATTGTCCACTTTATCGAAAGAAGTTATTTTAAGCATTCTTAGATATATCTACAATTCAAAGCTACACAAGCTTTGACAACTTCTGGTATGAAAAACTAGTAAGTTACAGGAGATAATGTTCTTCAAGTAGTAAGTTAATCTTCATTTATCTTTGTGACAATCTGAGACATGAAAGACATCAGTCACTTATTATTTATCATTATCCTCTTTGCTGAGTTGGATATATTATAAATTAGCATGCCGGCCCAGTAAACTGCAACTGATTCAGCTGTACAAACTAGTAGTGGTGAATGACTAAACTCTGTTAATCAATAAATCTGTAAATATGATTAAATAACATTTTTTCTATAATATTTTACTACTACTATAGGAATGCAGACTTTCCATTTTTTTAAGTAAAAATTATTTCATAAAATTATAGTAAAGCTTTTTTTAACTCATGGAAAAATATTGTACCGTTTTGAGCTTATAAGAAAGATAACAGACCTTTTTGTTATCTAACCAGGGATCTAGTCTTATGAAGGTTGATTAAGAGAGATCTATTGTAATTTGCAACTTTGTTATCTAAATCTCTTTCTTTATATGCTTAGAATTATAATTACACTTATGATATATAGTATAAGATAATAAAATAATTAAGAAACTTAAAATGAAAATAAAAATAACAGTAATAATAAAAATGATTTGAAAGGTTCTGATTTATTTATTTAACTTGGGTTCAGTCAAGGTCGGTCCCTACAAATGTCTTTAATTGTCTAAACCTTCTACATTCAGCCTTTAATGTTTCACTTTGGTACAAAGTTTATGTTTTAAGGTTTTGTACAGATAAATTTCAGTTGATTTTAAAGATGTATATAAAATTTTCCATAATCATATAATAATTGACAAATATAAAATTATTAAATTAAAATATGTTTTATACTAAATAATTCAGTATGATTAAAAAACTAATCTGTAAATTTAAATACTTACTTGTTAACAGCACTGTTTCCTGCACCGAAGTTACTATTTATATCACTAATATTTTGGCCTTGCTTAAAATTGTTTGGCAATGCACCAGGATTGAATGTCTTTACTGGATTAACATCTTTCATGTTATTAATCTGTTGTTTAACATTTACTCCAGTATTTATAACTGGATCTTTCTGAGGTGTAGGAGCCCTTGATTTTATTGATCTTCTCTGACCTCTTTTTATTGTTTCATACTAATGCAAAAAGGAAAATAATTTTCACTTAAGCTATGAATAGAATACAATTGATTTTGAAAAATATAATAAATTACGCTTTCAAAAAAATATGCATAAAGTTCATTAAAAATAAATTAAACGAATACATGTTATTGTTAATGTGTGCCTTTTAGGTAAGACCTGACTTACCTAAAAGGTAATAACAAGAGGTAATTTACCTAAATGCGTGTTTCAATTTATATTTACTCATAATTATATTAAGCATATAAATATAGCGATTTTACATTATTAAATTAAATATAAATAAAGTGAAGATGGATAAATAAAGTAGAATGATGACTGAATTCTAAAATGGAAGTACTTGGCTACCTATTTGTTATTTTAAATAATACTAGATATCAGCAATAACTTTGATTTTTTTTTAATATAGCTCATTAAAAATATTCTTGTTATAATATTAATAATAGATACAAATCTCAACCTCAAGATGGAGTGGTTTTTCATCTGGAAGGTTCTGGGTTTGAATTCTGTTCAATTTTGACATTTTTTAAATGGTACAAGATTCGTCGTTAGAAAACTAAATGAGCATCATCCTGTTGTTTTTTAAGAAATTAAATAAATAAATGGTAAAATATCTTTGAAGATTTAAGCTATCTTTCTAAATATAGGTGATTATAAAATTATTTTACATCTGTTACATGAACTAATTAATGGCAACATTATCTCTTGATTATTTTAACATATGTAATATCTGAAGGTGGGTCCATAGTATACTATGGCATCACCATCATTGCCCTTAACATAACTCAGCACATTTTCCTCACAACAACAGCCAAAATAGTGTATTCCAAAAGTCACATCAATTAATTTGCAATTATTTGCACCGTATCTAATTATGTAATTATGATGTCACTATTATAGTAACAAAATATGTTCTGGTAATTTGTTATTACGAATAAAATTATTTATGCTTAATATTTAATTCAAGATGTATATATGAAATGATTTATTTTTAATAAATTTATTTATTTATATATTATTTTAAGAAAGTTAAAGTACGGTTTTAATAATGGATGGGAATCTCTGGAATAGATCACTTCTGTCACTTGTTCCTGGTGGAACATATGCTTCAAGGACAAAGACAAGGAACAAGGTGGCATTGTTGGCCTTCCACATTTTAGGTATCAAGGGGAGAGAGGCGACAGCATGAGGAGAAGAATGATTGGAATTGATGCACAGAAACCTCTCGGTCTGCCGGAGTGATGCAGACTCTTTTGCAACCAGTCGTCATCAGATAGTAGATATTGTAGTTTTAGTATTAAGGTATTCATATGTTTAATTCATTTCTACTGTATATGTAATTCTTGTAATTAACTTGTGTAAAGAATTCATGTTTTATGATTTTGTATGTATTTCTTGTATGCTGATGAGTAATGTATTTGTGATATAAATATATTGTCAAACAAGGTTGGAGGTAGAATAGACACAGAGTGTTATTCTAGTGAAAATTATTTTTCTTGTTTCATTACATTCTGTAATTAAGTAATGGGCCGTATGATTTCATTATGATGTATAACAGGAGGGGTGTAAAAAAGTAATGTAAGTCCGGGTCAAATCATGGCGATGTTTACGGCAGGGAGGCAGCCCAATTGCTGAGGATACCTTGGTCTGGGGCACATACATAAGTGTCCTGGGTTGGGGTAATTACGAGGACGAATGGGGGCCACTTGAGGTTTGCGAGGGTCACACATGGAGTGGGGGGGGTTGTGCGCAATGAGTACATGGCTCCCGGTAGATTCGATGTAGGGATAGGAATGATAGCTTACCTGAGGAGGATCATTTTGGCACTCCACAGACGGAGGGTCAGAATGTTTCAATGAGTCAGGGATGACCCGATGGGAGGGTCATTTTCAAAGATCCGAGCTTGGAGATAGTTGTTTAATCTGTTGCCACAGCACTGAGGAGCAGCTGATGACTTGCCTGACAGTGGTTCCAGCTGCTCCTTGTGTGCTTAATAATAATAAAATTAAAAAAAAAACCGACGGGAGAATACATTATTGCTATTATTAAGATTTTCTCTTATAATTTTTGTTTATTAGTTATTTTTTGTTGTTTTTAGTGCGTAGATACTACATATTAAAAACAAGTACGTGGTACGTAGGTTAGTTTGCTTTCGTGGGTTGCTTCACTTTTCCTGTGATCTTAAGTTACAGGTAGTTTTCTTTTAGTTACATTTAGTAATCTTTGATTGTGTAATTATCTTAATTTGTGTTTTTGTTAATTTAATTGTGCCAATTTACGTATTTTTATGTTTATTTTTTGCGGTAGCCTATGGTTACTAAGGACTATTTTTTCCATTGCTAAGTACAGTTTTCTTAATAATAATAAATTATTTTGTATTAATTAAATTTATTTGACTTAAAGTAAATTTACTGTACGTAATTTACTTTTCTTATTTTTAGTTATTTTTTTTTATTGATGTTTCGATCTTATGACTGAACCTGATAGGTCCTGAGGTACGCCCCCTTCCATGGACAAGGACTTCACTCCCATGGGAAGATGGAGATCTGGTGGGTCACTGGGTGTTAGAACCATCCGTGAAGTTCTCTCGGAAGATAGTGGTACTGACAGTGCGGCAAGCTTCGAGCTGAGTCACATAGGCGATCGGTTGCCAGGCAGATTTAAGCTGCTAGGAAGAAAACTTTTCAGGCGGATGTGTCTAGGCGTCATTAACGAGCCGAAGCCCTGTTTATGGACTTTAGTGATGATGTGACATGGCTTTTGTTGTCAAGGAGGTACGTGGTCTTCCAGTAAGGAAAACATCTAAGTGATGGTTGCGGCTCTTTCCCCCATTTGCGGAGGAACAAAAAAGCCTCTGGTGGCGACTGTGGGCTCTTCTGTGGTTGGCAAGTCTGGCTGAGATTCCAATGGATTGGCCACGATGGAGGCAACTAAGTAGCACTGCAGAAGAAGATTTACTGCTGAGGAGGAAATGTCTTGCCTTCAGTGTGTCTTGCCTTCTTAGATATGTCAAAGAAATGAGTGAGTTAGTTTGTAAATATACGAACACGAAGACAGAGATTAAAGACTACCCGAGCACACATTAAAGACCACACTACAGTTGAGACTACATGAGCGCCCGGGAAGGCCATGAACATGGTAAAAGAGGCCACCAAAACATATTTTATTATATCTGACATGGCCTCGCAGACGGAGGAAAGTGGGGTCAACTTGGCGCTTAGGCCTCATATGGATGTGCGACAGGCACTAGTTAATGGGATAGATGACGGTGATTTGCCCCGTCTGGTCATCCAGCAATGGCCTAAGGAGGTGTTTACGTCTACTGAAATGGTTAAGGTTGTCAGCCCCAATGACGCGGATTGGGATGGGTGGTTGATCTTGTATGGCGTGAAGATTGTTGGACAAACTCAAAGTTATGGGAGGAGATACCCTGGGCAGGGTATGCTTTGATCGGGCTCACTGCGAGTGGGTGAAGTGGTTGTCGGCAACATCCATACTATGGATCTGAAGGTGCAGGGTCCTACAGTGGCCCCAACAAAAGGGGGCATTGTTTTAGTTGTAGAGTTGAAGTACATCTCCATAAAGACTGTCCAACAGAGGTTAAATGTTCACTATGCAATTCCTGTGGACATTCACCTGGGGGTCGTCGCTGTAGGGCCAGCTGAAAAAAATTATCTTTGTCCCCTTTGCTTGTGGATGACTTAGGGGTGAGACAGCCCCATCCAGGAGAGATAGACTGCTTAGATGTCCAACTCTCAATGATTAGATGGAGACTCACTTATGTCTTCAAAATGGGGGGGGGGGTAGAGTAAGACCATAGTCCCAGTGGGGATTCCCTCATTAGAGGCATAGCGTGCAATTAAAAGACCAAGTCTGGCTGGGGAAAACATTAGATTTGACGAGATAGTTTGAGGTGATGGCACCCCCTTGATTTTTGTAAATGCTTATTTGTGGGTCTGGCTCCAGGCTGGGGGATAAAAAATGAACTCAAAAGAAAGCAAGGTTTTGTTGTAGATAAAGAGTAACAATAATGTCATAAAAAAGTATATGAGATGAGTATTTTATTTATTGTATGCTGTAATGTTATGTTAATTTTTTTATCAGTTTATTTATGATGAATTTTTTTAAATTTCCTATTCGAAAAAACTAATATTCTTTTGAACTAAAAAAATAAATTTTATAAAAAATATCAATGTGATAATTTACCTTTCTGTATGGTTGTCCTTGATAAAGTGATTCTACTACATTTGGATCACGGCAGTATGGAGTTTGAATGAAATTGATGACATCTTTGCTATCTTCTTCCCTTACATAGATCTGCCTTTTCTCATTCTCTGAATTTCATAAAGAAAACAATTAGAATGAAAAATAGTGAAAAAAAAAAAATTTATAATCAACAATGCAAAAACATTTATTAACTTTACTGCACTGTTATGTAAAGACTTCTCATCACTTGGTATCCTTGAAAAAACTACAAAAAAAAAATGAATGTCTAAGAGTTACTTACTTTTCATTACATAAGCGTAGTAATCAGTTGGTGCTTGATACTTGAAAGGATCATCCCATGAAACATCATCACCCAAAGGTATCCTATAAAATAAAACAATATCTCATTACACTGCTAAATATTACTTCCTAATTTGTGTATAATATTTTTTTATAGAAAATAAAAAATAACATACAGAACGATTCAGGATTTAAGGGAAATAATTTGGGAACTGATTTTAAAATAGTAAAAAAGTTCATACAAACATATGTCTGAAAATGGTTTTTATAGAGTTACAGCTAGTGAAAAATTTAATCCGGATTTTAATTCTCCTAGTGAAATGAGGTCATACTGAAATTTTTAATTCATTATAAAAGAGGTAAACTTATTTTAGGAGGGGGGAGGGTTTCTTTGACCCACCCTGTTGACCTGTTATTTGACCTGAATACTTTAATAAAACGGTTCTAGAACTGTATTTCCCTTAGTTCTGGTTAATTCCAGATAATTTCTCTTCATGACACGTTATTTTTGTATGAAAGAGCCTACTAATTGTTTGTCAATCATGCCATACCAAATGTTCACCGAAAACCATTGCTAGAAATTTGATTTAATCACAGCATGTGGGTTTTCTTCAGACCACTGATGTGAATTCTGCATGTTGTTTATTCCATTACAGTTAAAAGTAGCTTCATCTGAAAATAGTGAATGTAATTAATTGGTAATTATTATTAACCTATTGACTTGTCTGTCTAACTGCGCTCGTCTGGTATAGTCCCAAGCTGGAGCTGTTGAACTTTCTGTTCTGGACATGATAAGGATGCAGCCCTTGAGCATGTAATGTCCTCCATACTGTCCTTTGTAGAATTTTGAGTAGTGTAAAAACTCTTCACATGCATGTTGTAGGACTAAGCTGTACCTTTTGAAGAATGTTTCTCCCTTTTATTACTATGTATCAGATGATGTTCAGATCAAACAAGAACATTTGTACAATTGAACAAGAACAATTGTATTGTTCTCACGAAGATTATTAAAAATTCTACAGAATATTTTACAATTTAGAACTAACTTGTCAAACACAAAAACACTATATAACTTAATTCTTAAAAATAATTAAACACAATGAAAATTACATTGAAAACAACTAAACTGCCTAATGTTTATTATTAACACATAACTACAATTTTAAGACAACAATGAGTAGTATTCAAATAAATTTCCAAATTAGTGTTGCCAACTTAGTTTTTTGAAGGTCAAGTTTATTGTATCAAAAACAACTGTTTTAATTTTCACAAATTTATACTATTTTTTTAAGTTTTGATTTAATAATAAAAGTTGTTTTTCTTTCCTTCTGTTTTTCAGAATTAAATTCTATATGAATTTTGATAATAAAATTTACATTTATTAGTTATTTAACAAAGTTATTGTATTTTAAACCTAAAAAAATGCATGTTTTTCATCACCGAAATTTTCTGTTTTACAATGGATATCATGAAAACTAAGGGAGATACAATTCTAGAACATGTTTTATTCAATTTTTCAGAACAAAAAACAAAAAAAAAACCCTTAAATAAGTTTATCCCTTTCATTATATATTAAACATTTCAGTATCACGCAGAACTGAATCCAGATGAAATTTTTTGTTAGCTGTAACTCAATAACAAAGTGTTTTCAGATATATGTTTGTATGGACTTTTTTAAAATCAGTTCTCAAATTACTTTCCTTTCCTCCTGAATCATTCTGTACATAAATTCTTTCATATATGATAAAACACTTTAAATATGAGACTAATGTATACATTTACTCATTTATACTCTGGATTTTAACTGATTATACTCTAGAAGCTATCCAATGGATTTTAACTCGCCTTGGCTAATAATAACCAGAATTATTTATTTACTCTCATGTAAGTATGAGCCTATACCCATTACACTATCCTGTATCTTTCTTCCTTTCTTATGATAAGAATTAGATTTTTTAGAATGCAAAAAAATTTTAGTCCTGATAAGGGTTGTCATTTTTTTTTAATCCAGAATATTTTAGAATAACAAAAATGTTATCACTCCATTTTAAAGGCTGTAAATAAGTTTATAGCTTATATTTATAGTTTTATTTATTTTTGAGTGAACTAAGAATAAATAAAAATATAACAAGATCTGAGAGGAGTGTAAAGGACCTCCTCTCATTTAGCAAAAAGATTAAAGAAATAAGATAAAAATCATACCAATTATAAGAAAAACAACTAC
>JAAAKQ030010626.1:0-18372 GCA_010016005.3 Zanna intricata | reverse complement strand
CTGGCACTGGATAGGGAATCTTGGAGAGCTGCATCAAACCAGTCAAATGACTGAAGACAAAAAAAAAAAAAAAAATGATAACAACAATGAGTACCAATAGCATGTGTTTTTCAGATGAAGCTGCTTTCCATACCTGAGGAATAATAAAAAGGCATAATAAAAGGAATAATGAGGCTATGGGGCTCAGAAAGTCTGTACTTTACCAGGGAAAAAATGAGAGATTTCCTGAAGGTCAATGTGTGGTGCAGTTTCAATAATTGGCCCCTTCTTTTTCACAGAAAAATCAATAACAGCTAACATTTACCGGCACATGATGAAATTCTTTGCTATATCTTAACTAAATGACTGGCAACCTAAGGTTGTTTGCCAGCAGGAAGGTGCATCACCACATTAGAGATTATTAGTCCAAGATTTTCTGAATGAATAATTTCACAGCAGATGGATTGGGCACAAGATCTCACTCCCTGGCCAACACAATCATTTGACTTTTCCCTCTGGGGTTATGTTAAGGACAGTCTATACAACAGCCGTACCTGATCTGAACACATTGAGACGGAGAATAACTGAAGCTGTTTCTAGTGTTATTAAAGAAATGTTGACCAACACACAGAGTGAAATGTACTATTGGTTGGTCATTCTACAAGTGACAAAAAATGTTAGTTGACATACAAAAAAACTTGATTAATTTTTCTTTCTTTTGCTACAAACTGCACAAGTGTAACTGTGATTTTGTGTAACATTAAAAAAAAATGTTTAAACATTGAAATTTAAATAAAATGAGTTTTCTAACCTATTGCTCAAAAAATTATTCTACCAACTAGATATAAAGGAAATAATAAAAGAAGAAAAAAGACAATATTAGAAAGCAGAAAATTAAATGTATCAACATTATTACTTATATTTAAAGAAACGCAGTAGGATTGCCATAAACAGTTGCATAAGAAAGAGGAAAGAAATATCAGGAATAAAGGATAAACATAAATGGATTACATAGGATAAATAAATAACAAGAATGAAGGATTAACATATGGAATAAAGGATATAAGGTATCCAAAATTAAATTTTAGATCAATTATGTATTTTAATTAATAAATCGTTATTAAACAACTGAATGCGATTTTAAAAATTTCTGAAATCAAAAAGTATTACAAATGATAATTAGTGCGGTTAGGTTCATCTATAAAATTCACCTTTTTGTTTTATCTTCAGTAAAAGTAATTTGATAATGAAAACTTTATATACTTTGATAAAATATTTATAGAAAAATAGTAAATTCAGTTTTTGGTTCTTTGAAAAACTTCAGAGCAAAATTGTTTTCTATTTGGCTAAACTTTTATTGTATAAAAAAGAGATTTAATGAAAAATTGAAATTGTACATTATCTTTAAAAAATATACTGAATGTTTAAATTCAATACTTCCAATCTCATGTGGTTTAGCAAGAAATCAAACTAAAATTCAATTTTTATTATCAACATTTAATAATCAAATTCTTAAAGCATATCAAGATCCAATAACCAAATACTTAAAAAGAAAGTAAGTTACCACTAATTTTCATGTGATAATGAAGACTGAACTGTAAATCTATTGCAAGATACACAAAAATAAATTGATCTGATTGACACAAAGAATGAAAAAATGATAGAAGTATAAAATAATAAATTATCATCTATGGCAAATTACAAAGTTATAATTTTTTAACAGATACATAAGGAATGCACTCCTACAATTATTTTGATAAAAAAAAAAAAAATAGAAAAATTTCAATTACGGTTTATTTCAACTTCTTATTCCAGTTTCATTAAATATGAGTTAAAATAAATCTGATTTTAACTAGCTGCTCAACCTGAAAGTTTCAGAAACAGGACAAAAAATGAAATGCAAAAAGTCTTAACACACTAAGAATTAATAAAAGCAAGTTTACCTGTAAAATTCAAGGTGATATGCAACAACATCAGCAATAGCTTGTGTATCAGATGCAGCACCAGATCGGCAACAGTAAATGTTATCAGTAACTCGTGTCAGTTTATCAGTGACACGATTGGCAACGTACGCACTATAATGAAATAGGAATAAAATTAAGAAATTCTAGATAATATAATATTTTTAACTATGTATATCAAAGAGTAAGTAGATTTCACTTTCACTGTCAGACAGAACACAAGATACTTTGAACTCTGATTTAATAATTGTGGATCTTTTATATTTAATATAGGGGGAGTCCTGATTAAATGCCTTAATCTATTTTTTTCACTTTGTTTCAATATAAGTAAATTTAATGCTTCAATACCCTTTAAGACATAATATTCACCTGAATTCTGTCTTCTAACTGTGGGTCTTGTAATGGAGAAGATCTTTCTTAGAAGATCTTCTCTTAAAGCTTAGATGATGCTCTCATGATACTAAATTCTGTTCTCATTTTATGTAATAAATATCGTCTATAGTAATATCGGATGTAGTGACCAAAAACTTGTCTCTTGATTGGTTTGGAATCTACGTTGTAGCTATAGAAATATTTTGACTGTTAAAATGAGTTACCTTTTCCTTTTTACCTGCATATGTGCTACTATTCTTGGTTTTTTATTTTCTTCCTGTACTGGATTTTTGTACACTGAAGCAGCCATATTCAGTTGTTATTAATCTTTTGCTGTGAGTGTATCATATCGTGCAGGTACAGTACATTTTATTTTACATAACTTGTGTAATTCATTTAATAGCGATTTAATTATGACTGCGAAAAATATTTACAATAAAGGAAAAGGTGTACACTATGTGGTAGTTTGAGAATGATGAAACTTATAAGGACATTGCCCAAGAATTAGGTGTGGGTCATTCAACAATATCAGTGATGTGGAAGAATCGTGAAAAAAATTAAGAAACATTTTGAAACAAATTCTATGAAATCAAAAAAAATTACAGCCTAGTCTACATAATGATGTAGACCTAGTGTGGTTAAAATGGTTTAAATACCAGAGATCTAGTGATATCCCTATTAACGATTCTACATTGCAAACTAACGCAAATTATTTTTCTGAAAAATTTGGCAAACCAAGTGAAACTTCAGCTCATATACAATGGTTCTGTCAGTGTCATGATATTATGTTGGGGAAAATAAGCAGTGAGGCCACAACAGTTCCAACTGGTGTGTAAGAAAAATGGCTGGAAACCATTTGGTCAAAATTAAAAGAGAGCTATTAGGACAAAAAGTCTATAATGCTGATAAATCTGGTCATATTTTTAAACTGACGCCAGAAAGAACCCTTCAATTTAAAGGCAAAATGTGTTCAGGGGGGAAAATAATCAATGAAAGACTAACAATACTAATTGCTACAAATATGACGAACTGGGGAAAAAAAAAGAACTTCTTGTTACAGGGAAAAGTGCTAAACCCTGATGTTTTAAAAAAATGAAATAGCTTCCTGTAAGGTACAAAAGTAATAAGAAAGTTTGAATGACAAGTGGTATCTTCATCTATGGGGTTACAAAAATGGGACCATGAATTAAGACTGAATATGACAAAATACTGCTGCTCACTGACAACTGTCCAGCTCATCCACACATTGAAAATTTTTTGTTATAAAAAAACAGTAGCAGTAGCAGGGTTACAGCCCATAGAACAAGACATGATCATGTCAGTAAAAGTCCACTACAAAATACACCTAATTTTATAAATGATGCAGGATTTAGATAAAAAAAAGGAAACAAAAAGAACTATTCTGAATGCTATAATTATGTTACAAAGATGGAATGAGATCTTTCTGCTGACTATAAAACACTGCTTTCAGCATACAGGATTTTTATCAAAAGCTGGCAAAGTTACTTGCAAGCGAAGAAGAATCTATAGCGGAATGGCCAATAGTCTGCATAACAATTGGTTTTGAAGATTATGAAGAGGTTGACAAAGATTTAGAAATACATGAAACTATAACAGATGATGATGAAGTGGCTTCGGTAATAGCAGAAATACACAATGAACATGGTTAATCACAACAAAGGTAACGATGAAGATATTAATTTGCCAAATCTTCTGGTAGTTTTAGTGGCAATGAAAACTGTTAGCTGGTTTCTCAGTTTTACAGAAATTGCTAATGAAGAAACAAAGAGTATTTGTTTTGATTTAGAAAAGAACCTTCAAAAACTATATTACATCACAAAATATTTGAAACAAAACAAAATCAGACTTTTCACAAAAAAAGTAATTTTTACAATTTTTCTCTCTTTTTTTTCTCTACTGTATTTGTATTCATTATTGCACATTTTTGGTTTTTTTTTTATATTATATTATCTTATTCCAAAAATAAATGATTATTTTTAATGATACTATTTTACTGTAATACATTCTTGTGCAGATAGGATATTAAAGTAGTACCTCTAAGTTATCTAAACATTGGTTATTGTGACTATCAGTTCCTTGGAGGTGAGATAAATGATGTTTACTGTATATTCCAAGAAAGAATTTGGAAAAGAGACTGAAAATTGAGAGCCCACAATCAACGAAACAGTAGATAATTGTTGGTAATAGCAGAAGGTATTGGTTGATATAGGAATAGATTTTACTACACTTGACATTTTTCAAGCCTCTGAAGTTGCTAACAGGCAGCCAGTGTGTGAGAATGCACAATTTACACATCAATTTTTACGCAATGATGGAATGAGCTGCAAAATGCTGCTAATCAAATTTCTCAAAAGTTTAGTTTAATTTTAGTTTATCCCTAATTTGTATGAGTTCCTGCTCAGTTCACAGATTTTTCCATTCTTTTAATTTATAAAGGAAAAATTTGATTAAAAAAGTACTTGAAATGGTAACTGATTAAGTCTTCAACAAGATGATCTCTAGACATCATAAAGAAAATGAACAAATTGGTCAAGGAATTCTGACACTGATTGTTTAAAACTAATAACACTGGTATTATAAATTCTACAAAATAACTGATGATTTGCATTTGTGCAAAAATAATCATAAAACTTGTGTTTTGGCTGCTTTCATTGTCTTATAAGCAGAATAAATTCCATTTTTTTTCTTTTTTTTTTTAACCTCCGGAATCACTGTTAGGTATTTCTTCAGAGGATGAGATGTATGATTTGTAGCGTGTGTAAAAATGTCAAGCCTGACCAGGATAAATTCCATGTTGATATGACAAAGCACATGATGAATTTCAGCAAATATGACTAAAACTGTGAAATTCAAGATCATTCATGATGAGACTAAGATATATTGGTATAACTACTACAAAATCAATGTTCAGTCCTCACATTAACATGCATGACATCATGAATGTGCTGAGGTTAAAAAAAAAATATATCCTTATAATAAATGCAAGTCAACAAATATAACAGATTTAACAAAACAAAAACAAACCCAGTAGTGGTACGAGAATCACAGCCAACAACGACACCACCGTTGTATTGTACAGCCACAATTGATGTCTGAAAAAACAAATTGCTACATTAATTTGTGAAATACATGTATGTAAAAAATGCATTATTAAAAACAATTTTCAAATAAAATATGCTTTGAAATTTTGATTAAGAGTTTTCTTCAAATAAGAAAGATATACGGGGTGAACCAAGATAAACCCAACCCAAAGTAAGTGAAGAACACATTAACTGTAAAGTGGATACAAATAAATAAAACAAAAACCTCCTTATGTGAGTTCCTCTGTCTCTACAGAGTAGATACTACTGGAAATATTGATCACCATGGTTCAGGCACAGTTTGGTCTGATGAATCATGTTTAATGGTAACTTACTGAAACTCATCTCATTGGATGTTGGTGATGGCAAAGCATATATTCTGTTGCAGTGTGTCAGGATTTCATGGATTGATCTGGATCCCTTCAGGTTGCCCCACAAATAAAAATCACAACTGGATAAATCAGGTGACTGTGGAACCTATAGATCCTTTGAGAGCCCTGTCAGGTGTGAAAACTAAGTGCACTACCTGCTTTACAAAGGGTTGGAAGATCATGGTACTGTAATACGCTGAGTTCACTTTGTCTCTGAAGAAAACGGGTCCAATGATCTTGTCCCCAACACATACACCACACTCTAAACTTTATATCATGCAGTGGTAACTTGAATATTTGTCGGTGGTTTTCAACAAATCAATATCATAAATTTTGCAAATTAATGTAGCAACTGGAATGTAACCAAATTTGATTTCTGCAGTAGCTGTATGCAATATCATATATGTTTATCATGGTCTTAGGCTTTAAATCTTGTAAAGCAATGATCTTTTACAGCTTCAGGTTCAGATCATTTAGGATGTGTTGGTATGTTGTTCACTGGCGAATATCTTCCTTTTGCACCTTACTACTTTTCATAGATAGGTATAGATATTTTTATCAACCTCGAATCTAGTTTGCTTGAAATTCTTTATGATCTCATGTATGGTGAGTTGGTAAGTGGACCACTGTTAAACCCTGCACAGAATTTTTCTTGCACTCCTTTGATCAATATACCCGGGTGTAATATTCCTTAACGATGAATATTCTGGCATCCTTTGTCAGCAGCATATTCCTGTGAACTGGTGGTTAGCTTTATCTCAACTGCTTTTCCTTCACAGCTCGCTAAGTGGCATTTGAAATGCTTTGAGGTTTCAGATAACAATAATCTTGGGATATTCAGCTTGTTAATATATATGTCAATAACAGGGCCGACAGTAAGTCTAATATCTCAATAAGAAAATTGTAAATGTGTTTTGTAATCAATGTTTATTTTATATAATTTATAATCATTTATAATAAATTACATAATTTATGTAAATATATCTATGTCTGTCTGTGTCCCTCCATGAGTGTGTGCATAATACACACCTGAGAGTTTACAGTTTAGTCAAAAAGAACCAAAATATATTAAAATGCAACAATTTTTTTTTTTTAATTGTATGATATTTATATTATATGAATTAATAAATTTAGGAAATTTTGTTATCTATGACTTAGAAATTGTATGGTGCAAACATTCTCCTTCCATATTGATTTATTCTTGCAGACAATGCAAAGAATCGTCTGTAATAGTTAAGAGGGACTGATTTCTGGACACAAACAGTTTTTTTAGAAGTTTTCTCATTTTGTGGTGTTAGGAAAGTTTGCTCAAAACTGAACCAAAATAACAAAATTGTTTATCCATAAAAGAATTGAGCAACAACTAAGTGCATTATAAGTATTAAAACACATTTTAAGTCTAAACATTTTTTGTGGTAGATTTAATTGACTTAATTTTATAAAAAAAAAAGGGGGCATAATGGTTCAATCAACTCCCTCACGAAAGCTGACCAGTATGGCTATAAATAACTTATATGTTTATTTCATCCCAACTATATTATAAATCAGTCACACTATTTTTAATATTTTAAACATCTGTAAGGATTTTCACAAAAATTCATCTTACGAAATTATTCTTTCTGAATACAATAAATATAACCAGGGAGTAACATTTGTTGACAAAGGCAGGTGTATGACTAAGCAAATATATGTGTATTATATTTGAATTTTCACTTAATACATCACACTGGTGACAATTAAATAGTACCAGCAATTTATTTGACAAACCTACCTCATTTAAGTGTGCAATTCTTTATGAAGAAAATGATTCAGGGAATTACTGAATAATCAACACAAAAACAAGTAATAGAAATGCAGACCATAATAATGAATAGGATGATATAACAAAAATTGCAATAAAAGCAATGCAATGAGAGTAATTTTAGTCAGGATAGATTAAAAAACCAATCCCACTTCAATATTGCAGCTTTACATTTCAATCTCTTCAGAAGAAGATGAAAGGATAGAAGGTATTATAAAAAAATATGCTTTGATCAAATAGGTAAAATGATAAAAAATTATTGTTCACGGACCCCCATATTAAAATTTTAAAGTTAATAAAATATATGTTTGCAGCAACCAAAAGCTACAAGGAAAATATTGCTAAACAGAAAAACGGTCGTACAAATTACTAAGGTGATTCAGCAATACGAAAAGTAGCATAACCTTTTACAACTAGAAAAATACATTTACATTATAAAATATATATTTAATAAAAATATATCGAAAATCAATACATTCAAACGTACCCCAGTTTTAAGTTCTGCATTAAGCCATTCGTTTTCATTTTCCACTGACATCATGCAGATTCTTCCCTTAAAAGCGGCAACCAAAAATACACAACAGTAACTTAAACCTATCACTGTAGCTATTGCCTTTTAAATCTCGTTTATTTTTTACCTTCAACTCTATTATCAGAAAACATTTTCATATAAAATATGTTTTAAAATATTAATTACATTAATGGTTTAGTATAAGATTCAATTATCTGGATTAGAAAAAAAACAATTTTCTACAAAATTTACAATCTATGAATTTTCTACAATCCATTAAATAAATTTAGTTGTAGTTATTATTTCAAAATACATTTATAGCAATTTAATTAAAATCGCCTTCAAAATTCAGAAGGATTTTGGCTTAAAAATTTGTTAAAATTGTTTGGATTGATTTAATTCTTATTTATACTTTTTTTTACTTTATTTTCGTAAACTTTAAGCTGAATTCTAACGCATTCGTATGTACATAATGATTTATGAATTATGCAGATTATCACCATATAATCAAGCGTGCTTGTGGCAGTGTTTGTGCTCATTAGTTATTACGGCAACAGCCAACGCGAGGGTGTTCGTGCCTATTCGTTGTGTATTAATTCCAAGCATGTTACGGTAATGCGTGCACAATATGGCTGATTCTGATGATAATAATACCGCTGATCTTATTAAAATGAAGGTATTTCGTATTTATCATTTTATTTACAAAAAAAATTCTTAATTTGTATTCTAGAATCTTTTTTTTTATAGCAATGGTTCATATTTCGAGTAATAAATGTATCAATGTTTTACTATCTTCATTTCATGAAATGTTTGTTATGATTTTTTGTGAGTTTCGCGGTTTATCGTGAACATAATGTAGTTTATTAAAATTGTTTTGTGTACGTTTTTATTGTTTTCGTTTTTTAGACTGTGTTTTCATGTTTGCCAAGCAAAATGTATTTCTTGAATTTGTAATTTTATTTGAATCGCTTTACGTTTTATTTCGTAAAAAATAATGAGTGATGATATCACCCTAGTAGATGATATTATCACAGTTACATTTCTGTTAACAGTATATTAACTATTATAAGAAATTTTTATACACATAACTGTATATAATACTTTACTTCTTCAAGCCTACTTAACCTAAAAAGAATATCTTATTCGGTGTATTCGAATTTTGATACTTTCACTAAAACTTATTTTGTTAATAATTAGTAAAATTATATTGCAGTTTCAGTTATACAAAAAATTATTTCACAGCTGTTGTACAGTAATGTTAAGAGAAGTGAGTGTATTTGTAGCGTTTTAACTATATTGTATTTACTTGTGTGTGCATTATCTGTTGTCTAGTTAGGTGTGTTTCTGTTTGGCTTTCTGTTCCTCCACCCTAAATTCCATTATTTTTCCCTTACCCTACATCTAAATTTGTCTAATTTAAAATAATTCTCTGTTTATAAATTTTGGTACCATTTTATTAAATATACCTATTCTTTATCAATCATTTCCTTCCCTTCCTTATCAGTTCAGGTAGACCACATACTTTGTGACTACCATCTGTTTAAAAAACAATCTGGCAAAACCCTAATGAAAGGAGGAATCAAAATGTCGTGCTATCTCACCAAAATTCTTTGCAGTTGGCATGTGTTTGCAGTGGATTATTCTATCAACCACACAGAAAAATTCCCCTGACTAGCATGTTGAAAGATTGAAGATCAGTTTATCGTAATAATTATTAAATTCTATGGGTTATTTTTATTTCATTCCTTTTTTAAAACATTTTTTTAGTATTTTGAATGGAATTTGTGCTTTCAAGATTTTATTTTAAATTAAATAAATTTAAATTTGGTTTTTCTTTTGGGTATTTCCTTTTATGGCCATAGTAAGCACTGCATATCAGCAACAAAGAAAAATTATATTAATAAATAGCTTTATTATTATTTTTATTATTCACTAAGCTGCATTTCTAGTCATCAGACTGACATCTTAATTCTGGGTGAATAAGTATTCATTCCTACCCAACTGCTATTTTTTACTAACTAAATTGGCTGCTTACCTTTAACAGTTGAATGAAATTATTTAAATTTTATTTACAAGATTTGGTTTAAAGGGTTTTTGCCAACATTTAATATGGTGGTGTTTACTGTATTTATTTCAGTTAAATAGATTGTTTTTATTAATCCTTTAGACTTAGTTGCTAGTAGTGCTGTTATTATATTTATAAAGATGTATTTATTTATCTAACACTCATTATGGTTTTTTGAGCATCTGATGTTACTATTGACTTTAATTTTGTTAGGTAGCTGATTTAAGACGTGAATTGAAATCAAGAGGACTTAGCACAGTTGGAAATAAAAATGAACTTATTGAACGTTTACAAGGTAGAGCAGTTGGTGAGGAGGGTGTTATCACCAGTGGTAGCGTTGATAGCAGTGGTGATAGTGTTGGAGGAAGCGGTAATGTTGATGGAGGTCAGTATACTTTTACTGGCTTCACTTTATATAAATTTAATTCTTTGTTAAAGAATAAACTAATTTAGTGTTTATAATGAAATAAGCTAAAGTACACATTAATTGAATGGACGGTATTATTATTTTATTCCTTTAAGTATAAAAAAAAAAAACCTATGTAAGTTAATATTCCAGTTTTTATGGTTATTGTAATATTTGTTCTGTGAATGGAGTGTATGAGTAACTGATATTAAGATTAAAATATTAGGATTTTGTCCTTCTTATGATGACTAGTTAATATTTCCTGCTTTTCTGGAATATAAAACGGGTACAATAAGTCAGTTTTTCAGTATCTTTCTCTTAATGATGCTTTATAAAAAACTTTTTTAAAATATTTTCATATGTTTTGCAGTTACAATATATGAATATATGAAAATTTCTATTTTCTGATCAACTGTTGTAAGTTTCTATGACAATTGGAAATTAATCTTTACTTTATTCTTATTTTGGATTGTGTGTAATAATCTTATACCTAATTTATGTTTTGTTTACCAAAAGTATCAGTAGCAGTGAAGATAATATTTCATTTATTGGCAACTCCAAAATTGATTTCCAATCAGGAATTGAAATTGAATTGATTACATAGTAACACATCACAAGTTTATCTGTTGGTTTGGTATTGTTTAACGCCAGTCAAACAGCATTCTGTGGAACTTCTCATTGTTGCTCTTCCCAAGTCAGAAGTGTATGATATTTTTCAGTGGGATATTATAATATCAGAAATTTATAGATAATTGGGTCATATTTATGATGTTAGTATTGTCGTAATATATAATCATACAAGAATAGCACTATGAGAGATTGATATTAAATTAAGAAAAGGGAGATAAAAATTTGGGCGAAATGGCTTGGAAAGAGGCTCAATTTATACAATGATTATATGATAAACAAAATAATTTTAAGTCTATATAATTCTTTACTTAGAAAAAAAGAATACTCCTTAATTATTTTAACTGTTTATGTCAGAAAAATTCCCCTGACTAGCATGTTGAAAGATTGGAGATCAGTTTATCGTAATAATTATTAAATTCTATGGGTTATTTTTATTTCATTCCTTTTTTTTAAACATTTTTTTAGTATTTTGAATGGAATTGGTGCTTTCAAGATTTTATTTTAAATTAAATAAATTTAAATTTGGTTTTTCTTTTGGGTATTTCCTTGTATGGCCATAGTAAGTACTGCATATCAGCAACAAAGAAAAATTATATAATAATAATAAAGGGCTGGAGATAATTCACATATTTTCAGTGGGAAATATATCTAAATTATGAACCATTTAGATTGTCTAGTGAAACAAAATATAACTTAAAAAAAATTATTTCAGTAATTAAAAACAAAATAATTGTTAGTCAGTACTGTTTGCTCTTCAAGTAGAATCAATACTTTCAGATTGTATTGAGATTATAATTATGCACAACTTCAACTATAGTTCATATTCAAAATGTGAGTTAACTATAGTGCCTCTGCTTTTTAACAGTGTAAAGAATTTGGCTTAGAGTCATAATCATTCTGCTAAATTGAAATTTGAAAAAGAGTGTGAGCTTAATATTTTTATTTTAGACTTAGAATTACTGCATCAGTAGTGTATAGAGTAAGTTAATTAGCATAATTATTGAACTAGCTTTATATTCAGTTATTATATTACGATTCTACCTGCTTTGATTAAATATATAAATATTATGTAGAATACGTAAACACAAATACTTCCCTTTTTTTATTTAATGTCTAGTTAATTTGTTGTTATATGAAATAAATTTGTATTACATATGAATTATCTTCCTCTTTTTTCTGTCTTGCATATCTAACCATACAGGTTAGACATACATATTGATCATACATTTAATTTTTATGCTACCTAGCTGATATTTTTATTATTATTGCATAATCAGCTTTCTGAAGTCATCAATAATCAGTTTTGATGTTATATTCTTGCAGATGTAATGGATGATTCAGGTAATCATGAGGAATCTGAACTTCTTGATGAAGATGATGTTTTAGAAGTAAGTAATTTTTACTTCCTCGAACAAAATAGAAAGTATTGTGATTATGAAATAATTTTGGTTTTCAGATTTCAACAAAAATATCCATTTTAACCGTCCCTGAATCCATTTTGACATGACATCTGTACGTACACATGTATGTATCTTGCTTAACTGAAAAACGATTAGCTGTAGGATATTGAAATTTTGGATTTAGGACTGTTTTACCATCTAGTAAAACACTGTTAATCACTGTCTTCTCCTTTTCATTGCGCTTGACTAAACCAAAAGTGTCAAAAAAAGCCCAAAATCCAAACAGATTTTGATTTTTGGACTTTTTTTTAACTGTAGTTAGAAGCCACTTTCATTAGCTGTAGAGTTATATAGCCAAATAAAATTTTAATTAATAAAATATTTGGATCTTACAAGGGGAAGAAGGCACATCGATTCAAATAAAAAAATTTGTATACGTAATTTGTAGGCGTACAAGGAAGTCATGTAGTGTCCATATCAGATTTTTTATTGTTATAGAAATTAGTTGAGATTTGTGATGCATTTTTTTTTTTTTTTTTGGAAGTTATGAATCTGTGTTAGAAATATAAACAGAAAAGTTTATTTATATTTCTGTGGCTAGAGAAAGATGTATTTTTCTCGATTTCAATCACTTAATTATTTTTCCTTTTAGCAAAAGTTCTAAAAGTAGTTTTAGTTTTAAGTATTTAATTATTCTAATTAGAAAAGTTAGTAAGCCATCATAAAATTTAAAACACTTCTTGTATGTATAACTGGATTTACAGTAAAATTTCAAAACTTTCGACTTGTTTTTCTCACAATTTTCACTAGCAACTTAGATTTGTAACTCAGCTATTATTGATAGTGAGGTTCTTTTTTTATTCAAAAAGTGAGTATATGTGTTATTTCATCCAATTACTGAATGATTTTCTTTCTCTCCTCCTCTTTTCCTCTCCCTTAACAAAATTAAATTTTTATTTATTAATTTTTTTTTTTTTAAGAACAGAAGTTTTTAAATGTGAATGGATTTTCCACTTAAGATATTAATATTATTTCACATAATATTTTTCTGTATTGATATTTTATATAGTGTAGTGGCCTGTATTAGTAAAATCAATTCTCCAGGTTTGATCACACTTCACTACATTTTCATATAATACAGTAAAATGAAATTTGTCCTTCATTAATGTTGTAGTGAAGAAGTGATACAGCAATCATTCACTAGTTTAACTTAATTGTTCATTTTTTTATAATTGTGGTAGAAATTGTTTTGTTTTTTTTGTTTTCATTAATTTGACTGGTTTGATCTAGGTCTCCAAGATTCCCTATCTAGTGCCAGTTGTTTCATTTTGGTATACTCCCCACATCCCTAACAATTTGTGTTATATATTCCAATCATTGTCTGCCTGCACAATTTTTCCCATCTGCATGTCCGTCCAATATTAAAGAAATTATTCAAGGGTGCTTTAATTTGTGGTCTATAAGTCTGTCTTCTTGTAACTATATTTTCCAAATGCTTCTTTCTTCATCAGTTTGCTCACCTCTTTATTTGTCACTTTATCTATTCCCCTGTGCACCTGTATGTTCCTATGTGCACCACATTTCAAAAGTTTCTTATCCTTTCTTCTCAGGTACTCCAATTGTCCAAGTTTCACTTCTATATAAAGCTATACTCCAAACATATATTTTCAAAAATGTTTCTCTCACATTTAAATTAATTTTTGATGTAAGCAAATTATATTTATGACAAAAGCTCATTTAGCCTATGCTGTTTGCCATTTTTATGCTCTTGCTTTGTCCATCTTTAGTAATTCTGCTTCCCAAGTAAGAAAATTTGTCTACTTTTGTAATCTTTTCTATTTAGTGTATTCAGTATTATCTTTTATATTTAGTGGTCCATTTACATTACTTTTACTATATTATATTATTTTCATTTTCTTGTTTACTTTCATGCAGTAATTCTTGATAAAGTTTTCATCCATGCCATTTATTTTTTCCTCAACCTTTTTTTACACTCAGCTAGAATTGCTGTATCATCAGCAAATCATAGCATTTTTATCTTTTCACCTTGCACTGTTACTCCCTTACTTCCTAAATTGATCTTTAACATCATTAATTACTTGTTCTATGTAAAGATTAGAAAGTAACAGGGATAGGGAACATCCTTGTCAGACCCTTTTTTTACAGTTTGTTTCTTATTTTCTTTAATTATTACTGTTGCAGTTTGGTTCCTGTAAATGTTTGTAATTGTTCTATCTTTGTACTTAAACCCTTAATGTTTTAAAATCCTGAACATTTTATTTCAGTCTATGTTATCAAATTGGTTACCAAAGGTTTTAATTTTTTTAAAGTTATGCTTCTTCCAGTTATCTGTCTACATGGACAAATCTTGCTACTCAAAAAATTTCTAATGTGTATATATATATATATATATATATATTATGTTTATAAATTGGTTTATGGAGTTAATTTATTTAAAAAGAACAAGAAATTAAAAAAGCTCTTCAGGTATCCAAGTATAATGTTGATAGTAAGAGGAAGAAAGATTTAATGGACAGAACTTAGAATTTTTAATAAATGGAAGAAAGTGCAAGTGGAGGTACAGTAGGACTCTTTGGTGAGAGTGGATAGAGGGGATTGATTAAGCATTATGAAGCTCATTGCAGTAGGCATGCGCTGGGGCTGTGTTGAAGCACCAAACTACACTGGTATTAACTGTCTAGTAATCAAGTTCATATAAAAACAACCAACTTTTGTCAGATATGAACCTTCAACTTGGAAATTCAGCTATTAAACAACTGATTTGTGATTAGTAAAAATAACATGAAGATGAAAATGTAGTAATTTTGAATGCATTCAATTGATATAATTTACTAAAATTTATTCTTGAAAAAGCAGAAAATATTTTCTTGAAGTTAACCAAAGTGATGAATTTAAGAGTATATACAAGTGAGCAACATAAAACTGAACCCATTATGTAACCATTGTAGAATCTCTATTGTTGAAATGAAATTTTATGAATGATACAGATAAATAAGAAAAAGATAAAACATAATTTAAATGTTGCATTTATTTACCTTAATGTTAAAAAAGATGTTCAAAATGACCATCCTGGACATCTATGCACTTTTGTGCTCAACTGATCATATTGAGAGTCATCAGATGCACAACGTTGTCAGTTGCATTGATTTCTTGTTGAATGTACACCTTCAGTTCATCAATATTTTGGGAATTACTTGTAGATGCATAAATTCTCTCCTTTAAGTAGCCCTAAAGGAAAAAATCAAGTGGACAACTTGGGAATGTGGAGGCCACTGTCTTCTGCTGACAGCTCATTTGTTTGTGAAAGCTGCATGAATGCGATTCAATGAAACATTTGATGTATGACATGTTACTCTGTCTTGTTGCAAGAAGCTGTATATTCTTTTTCATTATCAGTTAATTGTCATAGAATTCTTCAAAAATAGTGAGGTAAACTTGGGTATTGACAGTCTGGTCAAAAGATATTGGTTCCACTATACGATTACCGGAAATAGCACACCAAACACCAATTTTCTAATCATAAAGTGGATGCTCGAATATATTGTGAGGATTACTTTCCATCCAATCCCTGGTGTTCTGCGAATTAACATGGCCAAATAAATGAAATCATGCTTGTCTGACATGGGGTCTATCTTTCCACCAGCAATGTTTTCGAGAAATCGGTTGCAATAATCAAGAAATTTTGGTTTGTATGTCTCCTTCAGTTGTTATACAGTATGCTTTCAATTTTTAATTTCTGAAGAATTCTACAAGTTATGTGTTTAACACTAGATTTTGGGATAACTTGCATAGTGATTTTTTGAACAGTAATTCTCCTTTCAGTATCAGCAATGGCCTATGGAGTCCTAATGGATGGTTGCCTATTTCGTTTTGCATTTGAAACTGAACCTGTTGTATGCTATTTTTTACTAAATCATATATGCTATTCTTCGCTGGGATACAGGCATTCGGAAATTTTCTATGAATATTTGACAGGATTCTTCAAATGATCCAGAACATAGGCCTGAACTACAACTATCCTTTTCTGGATTGAATGAGGCATTTTACACGAACAGAACTGCATTCACAATATTGCACTGACACGTAATCACCTTACAAATGCAGCAACAATCACGTTAGTTGTGTGAAAATCTTTCATAAATAGTGTTGGGTAATGGTTTCATTATTGGTTTTATGTTGCTCACGCTGTAGAAGTTACCTTAAACGATAATATTATTTGTTGATATTCATTCAAAATTCATCGAAATATTATTATTATTATCTGTTATATCTATATTATTTATTATAGTTTTTTTTTTTTTTTTTTTTTTTTTTATAGGATGGTCTTGATGATGAACTTAGTGTGGAGGGTATATCAGAAACAAATGACAGTTCATCTGTTATTAACAATGATTCACTTAATATATCAAATACAGCTATAACAGGAGAAACTCGACAGTCAAAACAAACATCAAAAAGAAAGCTTACCACTTCTGGATTGAAAAAAAGTGAATCGACTACTCTGCAGGTAATATTCTTTTATATAACTATTTTTTATGTAACTTATAGCTTGTATTTATTATATAATTGGTAAATTAATATTTAAAAGGATGAAACAAATTTCTTTAGGAACGTTGTATATTTAATCAACCCTAAACATATTTCACATAAAGTGTGATGGAAGACTGTCACACTCAATGCTGGAATTAATCATAAATATTAAATATGTCTCATTGTTCAGCTATATTTTTCCAAATGGTTCTTCATCTATCACTTTAGTCACCACATTTTAATAGCTTTTAATCTTTTTCTCTTCTCAGGTATTCTGAAACTCCAAGTTTCACTTCCATATTCAGCTACGCTCCAAACATATACTTTCAAAAAAGCTGTCCTGATGTTTAAATTAATTTTTGATGTAAGCAAATTATATTTCTGACTGAAAGTTGGTTTTGCCTGTGCTATTCGGTATTTTATATCGCTCCTGCTTCTTTCATCTTCAGTAATTCTACTTCCCAAAAAAAATAATTCTACCTACAATTCTAATTCTATCTTTATATTCAATGGTCCATCTACTTTTATTTCTACTAAATTGCTTTACTTTCATTTTGTTTTTGTTTATTTTTATGTGATAGTTCCTGCCGCCACATGAAAACAATGAACTGGATGAATGGACTTCATCCATGCCATTCATTGTTTCTTCTGAATCTATTTTCTCTAAGCTAAAATCGTTATATTATCAACAAATCATAGCATTTTTATCTTTTCACCTTGCACTCTTACTCCAGATCTAAATTGTTCTTTGACATCATTAACTGCTAGTTCTATGTAGAGATTAAAAAGTAACGGTGATAGGGAACATCCTTATTAAAATCCCTTTTTTTATTACGACTTCTTTCTTTTATTCTTCAGTTATTACTGTTGCAGTTTGATTCCTGTAGATGTTTGCAATTGTTCTTATATCTTTATACTTGAACCCTACATTTTTTAAAATGCTTAACTTTTTATTCCAATCTACATTATCAAATGCCTTTTCTTTTCAAGGTCTATAAATGATGTTTGTTGGTTTTATTTTCTTTAATCTTTCTTATACTTTTAATGTGAGCATTAAAATTGCTTTCCTTGTCCATACACTTTTCTGAGAACCAAATAGGTCTTTTCCTAACACTTCTTCCATTCTTCTCTCAATTCTTCTGTACAGAATTCTAATTAAGATTTTTGATACATGAGTAGTTAAAAATATACAGACTTTCTTGTATATATATATATATATATATA
>JAAAKQ030010615.1:0-18372 GCA_010016005.3 Zanna intricata | reverse complement strand
GCCTGACCGGGATTCGAACCCGGGACCTCCGGATGAAAAGCCGAGACGCTACCACTCGGCTACGGAGGCCGGCTTTTCATGAATTAGCTATGCGATGAGGAAAGGAATATACAGTAGTTTTGTATGTTTTACTGACACTGTTTATACAATCATACAAGAGTATAATTATAAAAATTTAAAATGGAGACAGTACTGATACATAGTATCCACAGAAATATAAAATTAGCTGTGAGAAGTCATTAATACAAATAAATAAATATATAACATACCATTTTATTAATAAAAACAGTAACCATCTCAACAGAATGTTAGCATAAGCAAGTAAAATGGTTAAGTAAAATTTTCTAACTAATCTAATTTAACACGGCAGCAATTCTGAAGCCCAAACATTTAAACTTAATACTGTAAGTGTATTGAATATTATTATGAAAAAAGGTGCAGTGTCAGATAATTTAGAATGGTTCCTGGTTATGTTAGAACAGTTCATATTACTTTAATCACAACAGTAAACAATATTTTAAGTGTTAACAGCTGATGAGTATGCTCTTGAAACTGGTACTATGCTTAATAAAATAAAAACATTTCTTAGTTGCTTATTCATCCATTTCAAAGTTTATTTTCTTATCACAAGATAAATAATAAAAATAACTTTCTAAAAAATTAATTAGACACAGTCAATCCTGGGCTACTGCATCAAAAAACATAATTAAAAATTTTAAATTACAATAAAGAGCGTGGCAACTAAGATACACAGTTCTGCAAACTCAGGCTCAACATGATGAATTCAGAATTTCATCGATTAAACATCACATCTTTATAAAATTAACAGTTTATAGTATGACTTTCTAACACAAATTTATAATGAATGATATTTTACTATCAGAAAGAAAGTTCAATTAGTACTGCCTCCACTTGTGTCTATAATTTATAATTATAACTTTGTAATATAAAAAATTATTATTTTTTTATTATCTTAGTTATTGAACTTTGGTTTTTTGATCAACGATGGAAGTTGCAACAAGATTTTTTGTTGGATCTAGATGAAACAGGAATTTCAATCATGAACTACAATTCAGCTTAAAAGATTTCTGTTACTGCTGGAATTTTAATGAATTCAGCAGGTACTGATGTCTTTGTTCTAGCGTTAAAAATGAGGAATACAATGTGTGCAAACTTTTATTTCTAATTATGGACTAAAATCTTATCAAGAAGATTCTCCCAAGACTTTTACAGCCTTCTACTCATGAAAATGAAAAATTTTCAGATAAACATACATCCTAAGCTTTGTTTACGAGTCATGGCTAGAGAAAGATTTCGCTCTTTTTTCAACTTCCCCGGTGAAATGAGAGGTCGTACTGAAATTTTTAATATGTTAATTGGAGAATTAGAGATTTCTTATAGTTTTCACAGTTAAAATTGAATAAAATAAACCCCAGAACCATATCTGCAGTAGTTTTTGAGAAATCTGAAATGAAAAAATTAACTGGGGTAAAAAACAATGTTTTTTTATGGTTGATGTGCAATAAATTTGTTAAATGGCTGATAAACACATAAAACTTGTAAAAAACACTTGTAGAGAATTTAATTCTGAACAAAGCAATCTAAGCTAAATTACATAAAACAAAGGAAATTTGTAAAAAATTTAACTTTATTTAGAAGCAATAATGTAATGTACTGTTTTGTTTACAAAAACAACATTCTTTTTTGGTGATGTGAAGAATTTATAAAAACAAAAAACCTAGAAATTACACAATAATTGTAAAATAAAAATACTTAATAATAATTTTTTTATTAGTCAGAAATGCAATAAATTGTTAAAAAAAAAATTATTTCAATGTTGGCAATAAGATAACAATACTCTATTAGTGTTTAAATAATTCTGTAACGTACATTAAGTATATTGGGTACGGTGAACTATGCTGTTGTTAGCAAAGGTTTTCTGTGAATTTCAGTTTGCCATTGAAGTAATGCTGTACTTATTTACAACTGCAGTAGAATATAAAATATGTTTTCTGAATCACAAGATTCCAGATCCAAAAATAATTAGTCCGACTTTTTGCAATCTTTGGGAAACAAGTTCCCTAACTAGTATTCGTAACAGCTATGAACAAGCTGTCCAACTCCATGCTGTTATTGATAAAAGTATTATTCATGAAGTTCAGTAACTAATGTCTTTGTAAGTAGATCAGGTATTTGATAGTTACATGATAGAATGATAGGAAGACATTTAAACAAAACAATTTTTAACCTCATCATAAATAGCTGTTCAACATTTACATTCAGGAGACTCTCCACTTTGCTTGGGGTTCTTCAACTAGTGGAATGCAAAGTGATGACCCTACAAGTATGTTTTGTTTACTGACCAGGCAAATTTCAATTCAGATAGTGTCAACACTTACATAATGAGCATTATGGGCAGAAGTAAATTCTCATGAAAACAATGGAAGATAATTTTCAACACTGATTTAGTGTTAATTTGTGTTGCAGCCTTCTTCACAATCAGCTGTTTGAACCATAATAGGCTAGGTAATATATAGCTTAAATTCTGAGGTCTATTTGCACATTCTTCAAGAAAAATTGCTGCAGCTGCTTGAGGATGTTCCTCTAGCGCTGAGATGTAAAGTATACTTATAGCACGATGGCACACCTTCCCATTTCTCTCTTTCTATTTCCATTCACTTCATTATTATTTCCCTGAAAAATGGATCGGTCGTGGAAGTCCAAGATTACCTAATCTAACACCTTTAAATGTGTTTGAAAGAAAATCACTCCCAAATAATGTTCAATTGAAATTAAAAACAACTGCAATGTATACATGTTCATGAATGTTCGGCTGACGGCCGACTGGTCCATACACATTGTGCTCACTTAACCATCCCCACTCCCGCATTAACTCAACACTTAACATTCCGCCCACCTTGGAAAACTTGTGTTTTCAATCTACTAAAAAATTATAAAAACTGTAACTTGGTTTAACAAATGTCTAATCAGAGATAGGGAGTGGGCACAATTTTGTAATGCTTCTTTTAAATGTTTGAGTCAGAGTTTTAATCACTGCCACTCTAATCTTTCCATCCGGATCCTTAATTGTTTCAATGACACGCCCTAGTTTCTAAACCTGAGATGGTACGTTGTCTTCGTAAATTACGACGATGGTTCAGACCTGAAGGTTTTGGGAAGTAGTTTTCCATTTTACTCGCTGCTGAAGTTCACTGATGTAATCCTTTCTCCATCGATCCCAGAACTGCATTGTTAGTTGTCTGATGCGTTGCCATCTGGACAGCCAGTTGATGGTGACTTCTGGAATTGTGGTGAGTGGCTGACCTATAAGGAAATGCCCAGGGGTTAAAGGAAGTAAGTCTGAAGGGTCGGAAGAGAGAGGAGTCAAAGGACGAGAATTTAAGCAACTTTCAATTTTACACAGAATTGTATACAATTCTTCGTATGTCATAAATGTCTTACCTATTGCTTTTAACAGATGATGTTTCACTGATTTGACTCCTGCCTCCCATAGTCCTCCAAAATGGGGGAGGGACCTAGGAGGTATAAATTTCCATGTAACATTATCATTATCTATTAAGGTATTTGAGATTGTTTCATGATGTGTCATTGATGATAAAAGTTGCTTTAATTCATTTGAGGCTCCTACAAAATTATTTGCGTCATTGCTGAATACTTTTGAGCATCTTCCTCTTCGGACGACAAAACGTTATAACACCGCAACAAAGCATTTGGTGGTTAATTCTTGTACAAACTCCCGGTGTACAGCTTTAGTAGCCATACAAACAAATAATGAAATGTATCCTTTAGTTGTTCTAGCTCCTCATCTGTGAGATGTAAGAATATCAATTGGTCCGCAGTAATCTACTCAACGTTCTGAACTGGCCTGTAAAGCTGTACTCTTTCTAAAGATAAATCTCCTATTTGCTGTAGAATGGGTCTTGGTTTTAATCTAAAACACACAAGGCACTCATGAATTATTTGTTTCACAAGTTTGCATCCATTGATAGGCCAAAACCTTTGTCGTAGAGCGGAAAGTAATGCTTGCAGTCCTGAATGTAATTGTTTTATATGCTCATGTTTTGCAATGAGCTTTGTGAAATGGTTCTTGTATGGTAGAACAATAGGATGTTTGTGTCCATAATTTGAATCAGAGTTCTGTATGTGACTGCCCACCCTGACGACTCCATTTTGTCAACAAATGGTGACAGAGAAAAGAGCTTGCTGTGTGAGTGTAACTCTTTGCCTTGACTTAACTGTTTATATTCATCACTGAATGCACGTTTCTGAACAATTCTGACAAGTGTATACATTCTTGTTCCAACTCATTTGCTTGAAGGGATCCTATATGACTTAAAGCTTTACACTGCAATTTCGTATTGTGGATAAAACGAAGAATGTATCCTGTAATGCGCTTGAGCTTCATCAAAGATGAATATCTGGAAGAATTGTGTCTTTCACAATTATTGTATTAATAATTGTATTGTACTAGACATGTAGACCTTTGTTCAGGTAAGTCTTCCTTGTATTCTAATTCTGATGGTTGATCCCAAGTGACTGATTGGGATAACCAGCTAGATCCATTCAACCAACATAACGAGTTCCGCAATTTCAATCAGGGGCACTGACGTACCCCTTAAATTTTAGCTACTCGATTAGCAACAAACGCATTCCAATTAGTGGAAGGAGTGGTGTGGTATATAATATGAAGGGTTTACAGTTGAGTCTTCATTAGTTTTACCATGTGTCCAAGCCTTGAATATTCCTCCATAAAGTCCACATATTGATTCTTAAGTGTCATATTCTTCTGCAATCTCTTTTCAAGCTGATAAAACCGTTTTTATGCTAAGTCTTTAGAACTTCCCAGTTGACTAATATTAGATTTTTCTGGAAGTGTTGCGACAAAGCGTCCTTCTTGATTTCTAGTTATTGTATTGGAAAAGTGTTCTTCACATAATGCATCTTCTATTTCCCAGAATGCTTGCAACTGCTTGCTGATGTTATCTGTAGCAGTGACACAGCATTGCTCTTCCTTGTATTTCTGTGATGAGCTTAACGTAGCACCAGAGATGACCCAACCAAGAGATGTCTTCTGAAAAACTGGATAACCAGGTTTCAAGCAAAACTGGCCTACACATAATAAATCATAGAATATTTCTGAACCAATCAGTAAGTCAATTCTCTAAGATATGTTAAGAGGATCAGCTAAAAAGAGATTAACGGGAATGTTCCAATCTGAGGTACTTATCTTAATTGTTGGTAATAACTGCATAATCTTTGGAAGAATACAGAAATCCAATTGGGCCTTAAAATTTGAATATCAAGATTTATTTGTTGTTGTAACACAATGACTAGCATTAGCATTTACTGATCCAATGCCACTGATAGGTGTCTCGCAATTACGTTTCAAAAGCTTGAGTTGTTGACCAAGAGATTCAGTCATGATATTAATTGAAGAGCCTACGTTGAGAAGCGTACGGCAAGGAATATAATTACCGAATTTATCTGCAATTTCTATTACAGCTGTAGAAAGTAATACTTGTTTATTTGGCCATGTTTCATGAGTTGAATGACTGACAGTTTGATTTACAGAGTTTTCTACCTTAGCTTGATATGATTTACAAGCTGATGCTTCTGTATTAAGTTTTTCTTGTATTTGGAGTTGATGAATGTAACAGGGAATTATGCGCTTGATTACACGACTTGCACTTATTCAGTATCTTACAATCCTTTTTTATGTGTCCTGAGCGTAAACAATTGAAACATAAATTTAACACCTTGACTTTTTCACGTCTTTCATCTGGATTCAGGTTCATAAAGACAGGACAATTAAAAATTCTATGATCTTTACATATCATGCATTTGAAATGAGTAGGAATTGATTGTTTCTGGGAAATAACGTAAGTATGTTTACTATTTGAATTAGAAATATTGGTTTTTAACTGATTTGACCTCGAAAATTGATTTGTTGACGATTTTTTATTGCCTAATACCTGTCCGGAATACAAACCCTTACTACTATTTGCCACTGCTTCCAGTACCTGACATCTCTTACTGAGAAATTCAGTGAATTGTTTATATGTAGGAACCTTGTGTGAATCCGCCCTTAACTGCCATTCCTTGTGGGTAATAGAATCTAATTTGGATGACAAAATGTGTATTAATACGAGGTGTGATCAAAAAATACGGTGAATAAATTTTTATAGCAGCAATTACTTACGCTGCATCTATTTCAACTAGTATGTCTCATGTGTTGAGACAGATAGTGACAAGTTTGAACACGTTCCGGCTTGTCAGTCTGCTTCTATAGCCGCTACAGTGAGGTCGTATTTGCAGTGTCTGTCGTGAAACATGGATCTTGAACAACGAATTAACATTAAGTTTTGTTTCAAGTTGAAAAAAGTGACTTCATGGCCAAAATTGTAACTGGGGATGAAATTTGGGTCTATGCCTACGACCCTGAGACAAAAATTCAGTTCTCAATGGAAAACCAGTAACTCACCTCGCCCTAAAAATTAATCAAAGTCATGGTCATTGTTTTTTTCGACTTTGAGGGCATAGTGCGATCAGAGTTCATGCCAAGGGAAAAAACTGTAAACTCTGAATTTTACAAGGGGGTGGTACTGGAACATTTGTGAAATGATGTGCGAAGAAAGAGACCTAAAAAATGGGCCAACGGCTTTCTTCTTCAACATGACAACATGCCGTGCCACAAGTCGCTTTTGATTTGCGAGTTTTTGGCCGCTAAAAGTCTTCCAGTCTGTCCACATCTGCTTTACTAACAAATTTAGCATCATGCGACTGACTTCTGTCTCTTCCTGAAAATAAAAAATGTGCTAAAAGGGAAACGTTTTGACACCATTCCTGACATTCAGAAGCCACGACAGAGCAGTTGAAAGCCATTCCAAAAGAAGCCTTCTAGAAATGCTTCCAGTCGTGGATTCAAGGTTGGGATAAATGTATTGCTAGCCAAGGACAGTACTTTGAAAGAGATTAATTCATATTTAAGGTAACTTTTTTACTTTATTTTTTTATAACATTATTCACCGTATTTTTTGATCACACCTGGTAATGTATCCAAAGTTTCTACAGGCTGCTTTAAAATGGACAATGCCTTTAGATGCGCAATAGTATCATCAAGAAGCTGTCTAAGCGATGAACTGGAATCCTTTTCCACACTTGATTGATCAAATATAGCTGTTACATGACGTTCAACTATGACTCTTTCATTTTGGTATCTATCTTCTAATAATTTCCAAGCTTTTAAATAGTTTTGGGATGTTAAATCTACTACATCTTCGATTTTTGCCGTATTACCACCCTTTAATGATTGACATAGATAATACAGTTTGTGTACATCATCTAGCCCACTATTTTTATCTATAATTGCTATAAAAATTTCCTTAAATGACATCCAATCTTCATACAGACTGGAAAAGGTAGGAATATTTATTACAGGAAGTTTTATTTGATTGGTTGTATGGGATTCACTTGAGGATATATTGTCACTAGTTATCATGTTGTGACAGTTTGATTAAGATAAAATGTTTTCAGCTTGGCTAATTACATTGTAAAATATATCTTCAAATTTTATTCTTTCTGTATCTGTAATTTCATCTGATTTTTTATCTTCAATAAAATGATTATCAATCTTATCTTGAAAATATTGTTAAACTGGTCGAGCAAATCTTTGACTTTAACTAATTGTAAATTTAGTTCAGCAGGTAATGTAGGATTTATCTGATATTTATTTAAAAATGTTCCGAATCTTGTTAAGTTTCTCTTGATTCTGCCCCGTTGAGCAATTAATGAAGTTAATGAACTCATGTTTATTGAAATAACTATAACTCATAAAATGTAACAAAAATAAGGCTAGCTAATAATAGTAATCATGAAGCGATAAAGACGAATAACATAAATAATATTTAGAAGAAATAATAAAATATGTTTTGACAACTACACAACTGGTAAACAAGAATAACGAGAAAATATGTAAATAATAATTGTGCTATTCCAGTTCGAAGTATGTCTGTAAATTCCTAATTATAAGTAAATTGACTTCATGCGTAGAGTGATAAGAATATTATGACTATCGTGGCAATACAAACATCGCTGATTCATCAAAAACACATAAAATCCAATACACTAATTAAGCTTCTCCTCACTCTTATTCTCAGCGTAACAAACAAAATAAAAACACTTCATTTCTCCGTAAATGTTTTAAAATCCAATTCAAGAAAAATATGCACATAAGAGTAAACAAATCAACATAAAACTTTTATTTATTTTTTTTTTTTTACAGAAAATAATGTATTTTATATGATAAAACATATGACGAATAATAATAATATTGGTTACTAAACTGACTGAAATAGTTGAATATACAGAATGAGAAAAAAGGTAATAATAATACAAAAAATGGCTGGATGGTTCAATCACAAAGGAAATATTAATTGACATGTAATTAATTAGGAAAGGATTAATTAGGAACACAAAGGAAAACAAACATGGAACAACAAAATTATTTATATTCAATGAACTGGGCATTTTCAATATAGAATTATCAGTAACACTCACCACATCCAATCCCTCAAATAGGTGTACGTATGATAACAGCATAGATGAGCCAGGCAGATGACGATTTCAAAACATGATGTTACAGTCTTTTCGAAGCACCCAAATTTTGTTGCATTGATTGAAAGTAAACAGCTTGTATAAACGAAATGAATATTGTTCCACTGTGTTTCCAGGTTTTGACACCAAAAAATGTTTGGAAGAAAATCACTCCCATATAATGTTCAATTGAAACTGCAATGTATACATGTTCATGAATGTTTGGCTGATGGCCAGCTGGTCCTCTACACGTCGCACTCACTCCACCATCCCCACTCACACATTAACTCAACACTTGACAAAATGTTTGCATCTGGAGATGGGTAAAAAGTTGTGTACAAAAGAAAATTCTATTCTCAGGAGGAATTAACTGCCCATATTATGGATGGAACTGAACAACTTAAGGGCAGCTGTAAAGAACTAAAAAGAGCAACAAAAGCAGTTCAGAAGCATGCCAAGAAATGTGTTGAAAATGGTGAGCTCATTTTTGAATATTTATTATTAACTGGTATGTACAGGATGGTGCACGAAATGATGAACATTTATTTTGGCAATAATTGTTTAAGTTAATAATTATTAATGTGCTTTATGTTGACAGATGACAGAAGTTCATGTATATTAATTTTTTCTCTTTCCGAGTGCACTGTTTGTGTATCTTACCAAGATGGCTGACAAAGGAAGACTGACTGTTGAACAGTGCAAGCTGTGTTGGTGTTGTTTTTAAATGAAACAAGTGTGGTGCTTACACAAAGACGGTTTCATTCTCCTTTTCCAACTAAGTGGTTGCCTTCAGATAAAACAACGTAGACTTAATGAAAAATATAACAGTGATTATTAAGTATTTGAAAGTAGGTGTGAACAGTCTGCTGATGTTCACTTTCCACAGAATGTTGAAGCTGTCAGAGAATGCTGAGGAGCCCGGGGAACTCAACGAGAAACGCAGCAGCACTACTTCGAATTTCTAGGTGATCTGTGCCGCGAATTTTAAAAACTGATTTGGATTTGTAAAAGTAAAAATTTGCAGCTTTACCTAAATTAACTGTTGACAACAAACATCAAGGAACACTGATCATCAGACCTTCACATTCAACTAAACTTGACAAGATTTTTCTGTCCCATGTTTCATGTCTAAAACATTCAGAAAGCTTGCTTGGCATGAGCCAACATCATCAGCAAACTATCTGATAGTGACTTGGCAATTGTCCATAATAATTTTCTTCACTTCCTGATGTTGTAATCGGTTGTTGTTGTGCTGAGATGTCCAGGCAGCTCATCATCTTAGCCGTATAAGCCGTTTATATTTGTAATGTTCTTGAAATGTTTGCACCACTTGTAAATGCTTGTTTTATTCATAGAAGAATTGCCAAAAGTGACATGTAACATTTCCAATGCAGTGCTGCAATTTATTTCATTCTTAAAGCAAAATTTAATACAAATTCTTTATTCCATTTTTTCCACAGGTTAAAAATTGTTGACCATACAAAAATATGATTAACCTTTTTGAAAGTCAACAATAAACTAAGTATCCAACATGGCTACCAATGTAAATATAACGTTAGGGATAAGTGTACCAACACAACAACAAAAATTATGAAAATTTGACTTATACAGCTGGGGAAATTTAAACATTTAGTATATTTTTTAACAAACCATGCAAGTTTATTTTAATGTAATAAAGTTTTTTCTGTCATTCAGTTTTTTTGTATAAAAATCAATTGTCTATTGTATAAAACTCTAAACTAAGGAAAATTAATAATGTATTGAAACAATGGTGAAGGAGAACATAGCTTCTTTTCAGACATAACCTAAACTTTAGTTCCAATTGATTATGTTAAAAAAGTACTGACCGAGTCTGTGATCAGATGTTGAACAAGAATCCATAAAAGTCTGGGCCACGACTGAAAGGCAAGAATCAACTATGTTTGATTTATGGATATCAAACACAAAGTTTGGATTTTTTATTAGGTTAACCCAAAAGCGTAATGGTAAACTGTAACATAACAAAACATAACATTTTAATCTAACAATAAAACACATTAACAATGTATTATTACAACATACCATCAATAAAATATCTTAGCAAGTAATTATTAACAATAAAATTACTTATTACTTAGTATTAACTATACTACCAAACAGGCCAGACATGCAGAAATATCCTCATTCTTGAAGAAAGAATATTTATTATTAATCCATAGGTTTACTAATTTTACTCACGTAAATAATTTTCATAAAAACCCTTTTTCTGATCGCATTAAGATTATTAATTATTATTTAAAAATTATCAAAAAAACAATTTTAATATAATATTAAGGTATAGAAAACCTTTTACTAAACATGGTTATGATATACTCCTATGTATTATGACAAATGATGCTACCTACTTTAAATAAATTAATAAAAGCATATTATTAATTCAACTAGTCCATTTTTTAAATTTTTTTGTTCATTATACCTCATTATCATAACTCTGAAATTCCTAATTTAAATTATAACTGGAGTAGGAAACAGATATGGCCTTCTAAGCTACTCTACACCATTTATTCATAACATTAAGTAAAATGAAATAAAATAACAAAAATGAGAAAAGAGGTTAACTGAATTCTTAGTTAAGTTTCTCAGGAACAATTTTCACTAATGTATTACTGTGGCTTATATTGTGTTTTTTTATTACTCTTGTTTAAACATTATCCTGTTCATTTTATTCAAATTAACAATTTCATCTCTACAGAGCTGCAAACTAACATTCCACTCTTAACTCTTATCACCTAGAACTGTTCTACTGTCATAACAACATATGCACATCTTATTTTTTTGATAATGTACAACATAAAACAGATTTGATCAAATGTGCCAAAACGAGTTAAAAAACAATCTATTTAAAATTAAAAACAAACTTCACATTGCGAAGGTGAATTAGTTATAGTACAGAAATGATTACATTTTAAATAATTTACTGGGTACTTTGAATGAAACGGTAAAAAATTATTTTTTTTTTTATAATAAAAAACTGTTAAGATGAAAATAATTTCCTTTTATTCAATGATATGTTTTAAAAATTTGAAAGCACAACAATAAAACTTTACAGAGCACACAAAAGTTGCTGGGGGGAAAACACTCTAAATGCATGAGGGTGTTTGAGAGAGAATATATCAGCACTACATGGCATCTGTTTACAAGCAACGTAAGAATGTCCTATGTGAATGTTACCTGTTGCTTTTCCAAGTATGGACGACTTCTGGATCTGTAATGCTGTGCAGTAATGCTTGATCATCAAGAAAATCAAACATGTATTTGATCGCTAATGGGAGCGCACTTCCTCTATGCGCTGTACTAAAGATTGTCTCAAACAAATCATCAACAAATTTTTGTAAAGTACCCTGTTAAAAAAAGTGATTCAGAATTTGTAAGCTTGTAATTATTACATAAAATACTAATTTAACAATAGTAAAATATCATTAAAAATTATTATTTAAAATCAAATTCCATTAAAAAAAAAAAAACTATCTTGAAAGTAATGATCCTTCAATAATTTCCTAGGCAGAAGTTGGTACATCTACAATACTCAACTTTAAGATTATTTAATGTTATCCACTGATGTGAAATTTAGGCAATACATTTTTTGGGCTTTTATAGTTGATACTGGCTGAAATACACAGACAACCTGGTTGCTATATATAGAATAAATGTGATGTATGAAAGAAATGGACAAAAATGATATTGGATGTTTAAAAACAATAAAACAAATGTATATGACAAGATATATATATATGAAAAAAGCACCACTCATGATAAAATTAAAAAGTCCAGACGATCAACTTCATGTCATAAGTAACAATGACTAGCATAAAATCTTACTGTGAAACAGTCCAGAAGCTGCAGCATACTATTCAAAATTGCTAATACTGATGACTAATGAAGAGTGTCGAGTTGCTGTTCAACTTCTTTTTTTTTTAAAAATGTAATGAATTTTTGAACGGCATGAAATTTATGAATTATTATTAATTGAAAGCTTCTTTTAACGGATAGACGTCAAGAATTTTATTGAAGGTTGTTGAAGGCTGTAGATTACAGCAACAAACGTTTCTATCTCATTGGCAATTACATAGAAAGCAGGCTGAGGTAAGTAATTATAATAAAATTAAAAAAAAAAAATTATTATTACTAACTGTGTTAATTACACGTTAAAAGTTTTCAAATCAGACAGCCTTTAATTACAAGGTAGAACTCATATCATGGGCTATCAATATTTATGAATAATATGAGGTTTGATAAAAAAATAATGAGAATTTTTTAATTGTGCACATTGCATCTTGTCAATTAGGATGATTTTTTTTTCTGTAGTATTTTCAGTGAAGTATGTGTTACTTTTCTGCCAGCTGCAACACTTAGTTTGTGTTTGGTGAGCAAAAAAGCATGACATACATTACTGTGTTTGATGATTAATTGTGTTGGATAAGAGAATTAGTCTGAAATTTTGCATTAAAAATGGAATTTCAGCAAAGTTTTGACAATGCTACATCTCAACTACAAGTTTATGAGTAGTACAAATGCTTTCATAAAAATCAAGAGAGTGAAGTTGACGTGAGGACTGGCCATCCTAGTGTTGATGAAAATGTCAAAAGTTAAAAAAATTATGCTTGGTAATCGCAGAATTAGAGAGGTTTCTGAAGATATAGGAATTTCATGTGGCTCATGCAAAGCAATTTTTACTAATGTTTTTGATATGAAACGAGTGGCAGCCAATTTTGTACTGTAACTGCTAAATTTTCAACAAAAACAGCATCACATATCCATTGTTGAACAAATCTTATTGATACCACTGATGACCCAGACTTTCTCAAACATGTCATAACTGGTGACAAAACATGGACGTATGGTTATGATATCAAGACAAAGGATCAATCACTCCAATGGAATTTTCTGAGAAAAGACAAAAAAAAGTATTTCAAGTTTAATCAAATATGAAGGTCCTTCTATTTTTATTGGCTAGAATGGAATTGTTAATCACAAATTCCAAGTTCAAGGATGTACAGTCAACAAACATTACTAACTAGAGATTTTACGCAATTTGCATAAGGCAATGCACTGGCAGAAGGAAGATCCAGCGCAATCCTTAAGGACCTGAACCTGAACCCATAAATGAGGATGGCTTTAAAAGAGTTAAAAGTCTACAAACCATGCTAAACTTGTACGGTATTGCACATGGCTACTGCAGGATACTGAAAGTAGTTTACTACTTCATGGCAGATAAGGCAATGTTCCACCTCAGTGACTATGTTAACTTGCAAAATTCAGATACTGGTCTGTCAAAAACCCATGACTAATATTAAAGCTGCCGTTGCATGATGTAAAGAATGGGATGTTGTGCGCCACGTCAAGGACAAGAATTGTTAGGTCCATTTTCTTCAGACACAGTGAACTCATCATTACATTACATTGCCAACATCTTCCAGCCCTTTGTAGAGCAACTAACACCAGACAAATGATGTTTTACATGTTAAAGGCAAGATGGCGCAACAACACATGCTTTGTTGGAAGCAGTGCACTTAGTTTTCATACCTGACCGGACTGTCTCAAAGAATCTATTTTCTCCACAGGCACCTGATCTATCCAGTTGTGATTTTTATTTGTGGGCAACCTGAAGAGCAAGATTTACCAGAACTATCTATGACATCTTGATGCGCTGAAACAGAATATATGCAATGCCATCACCAACATGATCAGTTACAGGAAGTAGCACTGAATGCGATTCATCGAGCCAAAATGTGTTTGGATTATGGTGGTCAACATTTCCAGAAGTACCTGTAGAGACAGAGGAACCCACATAAGTAGGTTTTAGTCTTTCATTTACTAGTATAATATCGCCTTACAGTTTATGTATTCTTCGCTTGCTTTGGATTTGTTTTATCTTGGGTCACTCCCCCATATCATTGTTATAATTAAGTCATAGCAGAATTATAAAAACAAGAAATGTTTTGCTTGTTAATCGATGACTGATATAACGAAAACCGTAACTCTACTTAACAAAAATATAAACATTACAATAAAAATAATTATTATTACAAATAAATTGTAGTTCTATTATCTACATAAATTTCCACAGTAAGTAAACCTACTGTATGTGACAATAATTGTAACATTTGTAATTATAAGAAAATTAATTATTATTAAATTAGTTGAATATATTCACTTATAATTCCATTGACAAGGCAAGATGTATAAACGATTATTAAAATATATATAAAAAAAATAAAAATAAAATTTACAATCGAATACAAGTATAATAGCAAATAGGTGTTATTCACCTCACAATCACAAAAAGCAAACAACAGAATTATAATTTCAAAACATAAGGAAAACGAACAATGATACTGATCTGGAACATTATGCTATGAGCCTCTTGCCAGTATTCCAGTGGCCTGATAGACTTCTTCTTTCTCACAGGTAAAATTATGGTGTATTATTCCCATTATCGTGTCGGTCAAGTTTCTAAAATGACCAAGAGAACATACGAGTTTAGTTTTCAATAATTCTAAAAACTTGTTTCTTTATTACCTAAATGGTTTATTATCTGATAAAGTAGTAGAGATTATTACAAAGGTGGTTAGATTATAAAAATTATGAACAGTACTTAGCACGTAATATGACATACTTTTGTAGCTAACAATCTGGTAAGGTATATTTCAGAAACCATTTTGTTTCCTCTATCACCTTCTTTTTGGGCATCATTATCATGGTGTTTTACCAAATGCCAAACCTGGAAAAAAATGATGCAATTAGTAAAAAAACATCCTTCTACAATAAAATTAACTCTATAAATTTTCCTTATGGCTATTTAAGATATCCATTAACATGCAGAAGATGATCCATTAAATCCTAAAAAGTGAAAACAATGCTTAATGATATTTTTGGAGTTGAACAGGTAAAGCGAAGAAAATGATAACATACGAAAAAAGAAGCTAATGGGAAAACTGTTGCTTCTTGTCTGCTGGAGTAGTTGTCTAGTTAAAGAATTAGTTTTCAATTAGTACTAGAATTAGAATCTAGTACTGATACATAACTTTAACAAATAAAAGTAACACTAGCGGATAACAAAATAGCTTTGACAGGCTCTACTTTTTAGAGGTCACCTGGTATGCATTTACCAGTGTCAAAGATTAATAAAATACAGTCTGTAATATAATATATAGCTTTTATTCAATTTCTTATGAGATCAAAGTCTTAATATTGATAATTGTATTTGAAACATTTTTTTAAATTTTATTCTGGTTATATAGGTAGTCATTACACAAACAAGGGATACTGTTACCCGCACACCTGCATAAAAAAATATCCATTCAGTATATCTGGAAAATTCCAGATACATTATACAAATTGATCAACTGTTAAATTCAATTTATTTTATTTTCATTACAGATTATTCCTTTTTGAATAATCAAAGTTAAACATTTACGCTTCATTACTTTAATAGCTTCTTGAAAATATTTATTTTTTTTACTTAATAATTAGATTATCATAAATTATCGGTTAACATAAAATTTGGAACTGAAAAGGGAGTAGGTGTTCTATATAGTATTTTATATGCTGAACCTGAATATCTATTCTGAAACAACCCATCACATAACATTCATTAAGTTACAAACCCTTAAATTTATTTGTTCCATTGTTCGTGGAACAAACAATACAAATAAGTTTAGAATGTCTGTATGTTTGCTTATTCATATCTGATTTATATTATGATGCGTGCTGTACACGTATATTTGATATGTAACAGTCAAATGATGTAATTTCATGTCAAGTAATGTGTAATTCAACATGATGAAATTTTCTTCAGCATGAGTTCAGCTCTTGGTACGATTAGCTGTGTTCTTTAGTTGTGGTAGAGGTCTTATCATACGCATATTATAAAGATTGTTTCATAAGTGATGCCATATATTTAGTGAAAGAGTTTTGACAGAACAATATTTGGTATTAATTTACTGAACATTAAGATTTATTAAGTTTTGCGTGTATGTTTCATCCTGTTTTTATTGCACTCCATGGTGAAACGATTTTATGAAGTATTTTTAATTAAGTATTTATAACTTAAAACTTACTTATTTTTATAAATGAGTATTTCTGTAATATTTCAGTTTACTTTCATTCATTAAAACATTTTGAATTTTACAATGAATAAAAATCAAGCTTGTAAAAATTTCCCAAATATTTTTTGTTCGTTTGGGGAGAATTCACCATGAAAAGTCAACAAAAACCAGTATTGAATCTGCTGAAAACTACTTATAAACATTATTTTGATTGTTGCTTGGAAGACCAAGATAAATCCTGGACTCGACATGTAGCATGCATCAAGTGCCTACTCAGTGGTTAAAAGGAAAAAACAGCATTCGCCTTTTTGTGTACCTATGATTTGGCAAAAGCCTACTAACTGTTATGATGGCTGCTATTTTTGCTTAACAAATGTTATTGGTTTCAATTCAAAAAATAAAAGCATTATCGTGAACCCAAATGTTCGTTCAGCTATGAGACCGGTACTTCATGGTGTTGATTCACCAATTCTGATTGCTCCAACTTGAAAGAAATGTTTCCCCAGAAGGCTCAACAAATGAAACTTTAACTTCAATAAATATTAATTACATTCCAAAAGAATCAAATACTGAGCCTCAACTCATCACACAAACAGAATTGAGTGACCTAGGTTCACCACATAAACAACGGAATTTATTAAACAAGGATACTAAAATTTCATTATACAGAAATAGAAATAAAAACTGACTGAAGTACTTTAGAAGAGATGGTTTAATTTGTTCCTGCCATGATGTAAAGGGGCTAATGTCTGAACTGGACACTGAATGTTATTCATGATTGGCATTTATATATACACTCATCAAAAATAAGCTTAAAGGCAGTGTTATTGCATAACTTGAATATGTTTTCTTTCATACTGACAGCATATGAATATGAGTATGTGAAAAATTGTAAAGGCTATTAAGTATGATGAACACTCATGGCGAATGATCGCTGACCTGAAGACAATATGGCTTCTTCTTGGTCTACAGAGTGGCTTTACAAAATATATATATTTTTTGTGTTTGTGGAACACTATGCAGTTAAAGGCTGGCCAAAAAGAAATCAATTTACCCCAGGAAAGGGAAATGCAAATATTCCACTTGTTGAAGCACATCTTATTATTTTAACATCTACACGTAAAACTAGGCCTGATGAAGAATTTTATAAAAGCGTTAGATAAAAACGGAGATGGCTTTAAATGTTTAACTGAGGTTTTGTCTTAATTAAGTTAAGCCAAATTAAAAGAGGGACTATTCATTAGACCACAAACAAGAAAATTAATTTATGAAAATATATTTGACAGCGAACTGAATCCTAAAGAACTAGCAGCATGGAAGTCATTTAAGATGTCATTACTGGTTTTCTTAGAAACAAAAAAGCTGAATACCATGATCAGCTTATAAATGAACTCTTAGTGAACTACAAAAATTTAGGTGCAGAATGTCATTGAAAATTCATTTTTTACATTCTCATTTGGACTTTTCCCCTTTAAATTGGGTGACATCAGTGATGAACGAGAAAATTTCCACCAAGATTCAGTGCTGTGCAAATTAGTTGGGACAAGCAACCTCTTTTTTTAAGAAATATGTTTTGTATACATTTGTCATGGAACCCTTTGTTTATTTTACGTTATGCATATTTTGTGGTATGTACGTGATATATAGTGAGTTAACCTTGACTGCTGTGAAG
>JAAAKQ030010604.1:0-18372 GCA_010016005.3 Zanna intricata | reverse complement strand
CCACCAAAGAACACCGGTATCCACGATCTAGTATTCAAATCCGTATAAAAATTTTTATCTTTACTAGGACTTGAATCCTCGACTTCGAAATAAGCTGATTTGCGATGTCGCGTTAACCACTAGACCAACCCGGTGGGTTAATTTTTGTTTTCTAAAATAAATTTACTGCACGTTCACAATAACCGAAACAGCTTATTACCCGCAAAAACTTATTTGCCAATTATCTAATACATTGCCTCAGGAATTATTGTTTTGTTAGATGAATGGGCAGTGTATTGTGCTCTCTAGCAGAATTCGAGCCCACTCTCAAACGGCTAAAAGTATGCGAGTGAAAGCCAAAAATCGGAACAAAAAACACTGATGTACAAGCCTTTTGATGATAGATTCGTACTTGGTTGAACATATTTGACGGCAGCGGTATCAAATTGAAAATTTTTTTGAAAAAATTATTCAGTGTATTGCTGAATTATGCCGCTCGATTAAATTTCCTTCATATTTTGTATTAGTCTACATTTCTTTTATTTACGATTATTTTTATATAGTGTTCTTTGATTATTATTTTTTAAGGTGTATTATTAATTAAACATAAAAATATCTATTTGTAAAAAAAAAATAAAATAATAATTTAAAAATTAAAGCATTAAAGAAGACAATAAAATTGCCATCAATCGAATATTGAATCGTTATTGCCCTGACAATTGTCTGGCGAAGCCGAGTTATAGACAGAGGGCCAGATGGACCAGAGTTCTGGCCCTCTGGCCATAACTCGGCGGCGCGGTGTTGCGGGTAATGCGGTGTTGCGAGAAATAAGTAACAAAGATGTTATTTCAACCTATACTCAGGCGCGTTTAACTATTCCCAAAAAAATGCAAATGCTGCCACATAACGAATAAGCTTCAAAAAAACGTTACTTTGATATTAGTTATTAAAATCGAGAAAATGTTTTCACCACATGCTCTTCGGTGTATCAAAATTTGGATGTTAAAATGAGAAGAGCAATTAGGAAGAAAACTCTTCGTTTAGAAATTGTTACATCAATAATTTATGTTATCAGAGAGACCCTACAGGATCTCGCTTTAACTTACCCTTTAAACGCTTTAACTTACGGTTCGAAAAATAAACAATACGATGCTTGTTTGGTGTATAATTTTTCAATCTGTCGGCACCAACCTATTTTTGGTTTCGAATTAAAATCGCATTCTGGTCTGGTGATCCCGGACTTTAATAAATTAAACAACGAGTACACAAAAAAAACTGTCTCCGGAACAAAATCAATAGATTCAGTCAGATGTTATACCATCCATGGGTTTTCTTTATACGAATAAATTTGTTAAAATTATTTATTTAAATAAATTAGATGCTGAAAATCTGTTATAACTATTAATACTGTTTCGTATTTTTTCATCAAATATCTAAAAAAAATGAAAATTATGTAAATAAATTAACTTAAATGTTTATCTCATTATATTTAAGAAAATAATATTCAGTAGCCCTAAAAATATGATAAATGTAGAATATTTAAAGTAGATGATCTTTCTCCATCTTCTTAGGAATAAATCGGTTTAGGTTGGTGACTACAGCACTCAATACTTCTTTTAAAAAAACAAATAATTTATATTATGATTTCTATGAGTCTTTTTTTTAGTCTTTTCTAAATGTATTTCGATTGTATATTAAAACAAAAACTACTCAAAATTGTCAATTTGGAAATATTAATTTAAATATACGTGAATAAACGAACATCATCCGGAAATTTCTACCGTCTTTTATGTTTTTTTTTGATTCAGTGAAAAGTCGACATGCACAAAAAACCCGTAAAAAAATTATTTGAGAATACACTGTATACTTACTAAAGTATACTAATAGAGACTGATGATTCTTCCATAACCGAGTTTACCCACTGAGACTTTATCTTGAACTGAAACAAGACAGTCATAGCTTGTAAGGAAGAAACAGACAGCATATGATTTAAATGTGGAAGGGGAAAGAGTAAATGGAGAGAGAAAGAGAAAAACTTGATGCGATGCTAAAATGAAGTAAGTATTCTATTTGTTCCGCTACCAATTAAATAAGCGTGTTAGAAAAATCGGTGTAAATGAATATTTTTAAGATGACATGTGAGTAAATACATTTCTATCATTTTTCAATTCTGAACTTCTTGAAGTAGCTTGATAGGCTTAATTTTTTTTTCATATAATCAGAATTAGATATACTTAATATCCAGTACATTTCGATTAGAAAAATCTACTAGGATGTAAAAGTGTAATTTTTCTTTGTATCAAAAGACATATTAAATAATAAGAATTCAAACTAGCTTGTTTAAATTGGTGCCGGTTTTATTTAATTTTATCTAAAAATGAGAATAAATAAAATAAGTAATAAGAGAAATATTATACCCAATTCTTTAATATTACCCAGTGTTTTAACTAACAGCCGTATTAAAATAGTTGTTTAGATTTGTGAAAAGTGTAATAATAATCTACGATTAAATTTTAAATTTTTTAATAAAGCATTATTATTTTTTATTATATCATCTGGAACTTCATAATATCTGAGTTATAATTAAATTTTTTATATATTTTTAATAGTAATATAATCATTAATTTCATGGATAGATTTTGTGGATAGGTTCTGATTTCAGACTTTGAAATGCAATAGTTTATTGATCTTTATTATTTTGTCGCTTAGCGTTTCTATAACAAGTCTCACAGAAATCAAATTTTTAAGCAAGTCATCACATATCGTAAAGAAATTCCACGTCACAGCAGGCAGCATTATTAATAAAATGTAATCCATAACATAGGAACAATATAAATGTTTTTGGTTAAAAAACAAACGGGGAAAAAATTAAATAATATTTTATTTCTATTGGAAGTTTTATTGACCATTGTGGTGATCAAACGATTGGTAAGAATAATTTCATTGTTGCTATACAAAAAATTCTGCTAAATAAACAATTTTTAATTTTTTACGTTTGTTAATTTTAACTTTCCCAGCAATAGCTCTATTACTAGCAACAACAGTATAAAGGTAAAGTTTGTATATCGATAAAAAAATTTCGATGTCGGGTTTTTTGTGAATGTCGACTTTTCACGACTCCCTCAATCTATAAAAAAACGTAAAAGACTATAGAAATTTCCGGATGATGTTGGTTTATTCACCTGTATTTTAATTAATATTTCCAAATTGACAATTTTGTTTTAATACACAATTGAAATGTATTTTGAAAAGATTAAAAAAGCCTCTCAGAAATCATAATATAATTATTTATTATTTTGGTTGTAGTCACCAACATAAACGATTTATTCCTAAGAAGGTAGAGAGAGAAACATCTACTTTCAATATTTCACTTATACTACATTTTTAAGGATACTGAAAATTATTTTTTCAAATACAATGAGATAAACATTTAATTTAATTTATTTACATAATTTTCATTTTTATAGATATTTAATGAAAAATAACGAACAATTTACAAAAATAGGTAGTTGGCCGACAGACTGAAAATACTTCGTATTTTTTCTTTTCCGAACCGTAAATTAAGGCACTTAAAGCATAATTTAGAACGAGACTCTCTAGGATCTTTCTGATAATATAAATTATTGATGTAACAATTTTTAAACAAAGAGTTTTCTTCTTAATTGCTCTTCTCATTTTAATATCCAAATTTTGATACACCGAAGAGCATATGGTGAAGACATTTTCTCTTTTTTAATATCTGATATCAAAGTAACGTTTTATGGACCTTTTCCCCCTTAAGTGGCACCATTTGCATTTTTTTGGAGTAGTTAAACGCGCCTCGGAATAGGCTGAAATAACATCATTGTTGCTTATTTCTCGCAACACTGCACTAACTGGCCCGCTGGCCATGACCCAGCCAGTTACCCAATTTTATTTTGTGCGTATTTTCAGATGTTTTAATCTAATGTATATGAGAGAGTTTTACAATCAAACTTTGCACAGTTTTGCTAATTGTTAATCTTGACAGTTATTAAACAGAAATAGATTTATTTAATTTTACATAAATTATGTTAATTTTAAATTAATTTATTTAATTAATCAAACTAATAATTAACTAAAACTTTAGCCACTAAATATATAATCTTTAACATTTTTCAACACCAATCGAAACTTCAGTAACAAATTTGACATAATGAAAAAAGATAAAATGCTTAATTATTAATAAAAAAAAATAAATTCTGTCAGAAATATATGTTTATATTTATGTATTTCAAGAACTACAAGGATAGTAAAAATAGGTAATTTTAAAAAGATTTATTACACGTAAACTAATAACAATTATGTACAATTCCGCTTAGTTTATGTCATTCTCTTTTTAAATGAAATACTGTTTTCTCTCGGTTAAAAAAGTCCCCCGATCGGTTCTTGTTTGTTCCTAAGAAATTATGAAATTTTTCGATTCGAATAGAACGATAGGAGTTTAAAAAAAAAAGTGGATTATACGATTAAAAAATGAACAGATATTTTAGTAAGTTCAGAGATAGCATAAAAATAAGAGCATAAATTTCTGTTTAGAAATTTTAGAATAATTAATAAAAAAAAAAATCAATAAAAAAAAAATTAACATATGGGAACGACAACGGATGTACTATCATAAATTACTGTTGTATCTACCGTTTTAAGTAGGTTAGCTTCAAAATCCAAGTGAAATTTTTATGTTTCTTTGTTTCTATGAATTATTTATATAAAGATTAATATGCCAATGTGTTGGGCGGTAGATGAAGAAACTGAAAGGATGCCTGAAGAATAAAATTTAATCGGATTTGAAAGAAATTGAATTGCTACGTATTTAGTAGTTAAAATTTAAGAGATTATCCCAATAAACAATACATTACAGTCAGACATGGAAAAGAAAAAAGAAGTTTTAATGCAGAAAAGAAAATTGATGGTGTAAAATATAGATAAAAACATAAAAGAAAATTATTAAGTAAATTATTTAAAAATATATTTGATAAGCGGTCTATGTGTTTAAGCGGTATATCTGTAAGCAGTGTAGTAAAATTAAAAAGGAAAGGATGGAGATTTTTGCTGTGAATTCAGAAAAATGTTAAAAATAAAGTGAGTTGAGAAAAAATGATTTCTAGATGAATCAAAGAATAAAGAAGCTTATGATAAATCTCATTTGAAGAACTAAAGTAGATAAAGGTCAAATAAAGAAGAATAAAGAGAAATTATAAAATAAAATTATAATGTGTAATTTTAATAACTAATGTCTGATTTATGGAATTCATCCTCGCTATGAACATAGGAATAAAAACAATATTCAGCAAGATCTATATAAAACGTTTCTTCCGTTACTTTGTACTGAAATACTTGGTTCAACTCAAATTTTTTCAGTTATATGTATATTTGTAATCAAAACGTCATTTTCATGCGAATGTAATTTTTTTTTTGTATTAATCTACTGTAACGTATCAATAACGCGCTTTTATCTTGTTACGCATAGGAACTGTTATATAACCTTTAAGTTTTACGTCTTAGTTAAGGGATATCCGCTGGAATTTCTTATTATAGATGTTCAATGTTTTTCCTTAGTTTGAAGTGTTTCTTTTAATCGTATGATATATCGTTCTGAATTTCTTTTAAAATAAATCCTTCGTAGTCTACGTGGCATCTCTCATGTATCTAAAACGTTTAGTACTTCGTAATTTGGATAATTTTTATAATTAGATTTACCATGATAGCGTAAATTATTACTAATATAAAAATTTCAATTTGTACGTATAAATGTAAAGAAATAACATACTGTGTTATAATGTTTTCTACTAATATCACTGGAAAAATGAACAACTTTTAATTGTTAATTTTCAACTTTATAGTTAAAGAACTTATTGCTTTTAGAATATTTTGTTGGATCCATAACGAATGAGTATTTTTTTTTTTGTTAATTACAATTGATTGAACTTGAGGAGTATTAAAATACTCCTTAATCGGATATCTTCTTATCTCATCCTTTGTATCCTGCAGATTAATAGAGTCATAACATCTTTACAACTTCGAATTATAAAGTTTATGAAAAAGATAGTGTTCCCTTCTTTGTTTTTTGAAATTATATTACCTTCATTACTTCATTCAGGCCAGTCTCTTTTGTATCTACTTATAGGAAACAAGTAGGTCTAATCATTAATTTCTTATCTTTCTCTTTTAACGTAATAGTTTAAATTGTTTTTAACGAGGGATTGCACAAGTAAAGTTTAATAAAGTTAAGTTGTAGTAGTAATAGTAGCAGAAGAAGTTGTAGTAGTAATAATAATAAAGGTACAAAAAAAAAAAAATTGGATCTGAGACATAAATTCATCCCATCTGCCTTGATAACGTTGTTCCATCTGCAATATATCTTGGTAGCTTTCTCCTTGTTCATCACTGATGTACCCATGTTTAAAGGGAAAAGTCCAAATGAAAATGCTTATAAATGAACTAAAAGTTCATTTATAAGCATATAAATAAGGTTTCATTTATAAAGTTCATTTATAAGCATATAAGCTTATAAATGAACTAAAAGTTCATTTATAAGCTTTACTTTTTTTTTAACCACCGTTAGGTATTCCATCAGATGAATGATTTGTAGCGTGTGTGAAAATGCCATGCTTGACCGGGATCCGGAGGTCCCGGGACCTCCGGATGAAAGGCGGAGACACTATCCTTCGCGCCACAGAGGCTAGCCTAATTAATAAGCTGATTATGGTTTTCAGCTTTTTTGTTTCCAAGATAACCGTTAATGACATCTTTGAATGATTTCTGCTAGTTCTTTAGGATTTAGTTTGCCGTCAAATATATTTTCACGAATTAATTTTTTTATTTGAACCCAATGAATATTCCCTGTTTTAATTTAGCTTCACTTAATTGTGAAACGACCTCAGATAAATATTTAAAGCTATCTCTATCTTTATCTAATGATTAACACATTTCTTCATCAGGCCTAGTTTGCTTTGACAAGGGGATATTGATGAAATTTCCCTTTCCTGGGGTAAACTGATTTCTTTTTGCCCAGTCTTTAACTACGTAGTGATTACCTACGATCCAACTATCCCAAAACACATAAATTTTGTAAAGCACTCTGGAGACCGAGATGAAGCCTATGGCTTTTAGGTTAGTAATGATTCGCTATGAATGTTCATCATACTTAATAGCTTTTAAAATTATTGACATACTTTCATATGTTTCTTTCACTTCTACAGGATGTGCTTCCGGTATAGAAGAAAAGCTATTCAAGTTATGCAACAACGGTGCCTGTAAGATTTTTTTTGATGAGTCTATAAATAAAAGTCGATCATGACTAACATATTCAACGTCAACTTCAGATATTAACCTCCTAACATCATAACAGGAACTAATTAAACCATCTTTTCTATAGTATTTCATTAAATTTATGTTTCGATTTCTGTATACTGAAATTTTAGTATCCTTATTTAATAAATCCCATTCTTTAAGATGTGAACTTAGAAGTTCTGATGTTGATTAGACAAATACAAGTCACAAATTAGGTCGCTCAGTTCTATTTGTGTGATGAGGTCAGGTTCAGTATCCTGCGAGTGTAATTAATATTTATTGAAATTGTGGATTCATTAGTTGAGCCTTCTGGGGAATCAGAAATTTCTTTCCAAGAAGTTGGAGCGATTGGAATCGGTAAATCAACGCCATGACGTATTGGTCTCATAGCTTAATGAACATTTGTGAATGCAATACTGCTTTTATTGTTTGAATTGAAACCAGTAACATTTGTTAACCAAAAATCATAGCAATCATGATAATGTTATGATAGCAGTCATCATAATGGTTAACAGGCACTCACCAAGTGATAAGTATGGCAAAAGGAAAAAGCTCTTTTTTTTTTTTTAACCACTGGGTTAGTTTAACGTAGCACTTCCTGCATGTTATATGTGGAGCCTAGGATTTATCTTGGTCTTCAAAGGGACAGTCAAGGTAATGTTTGTGAGCAGTTTTCAGTAGATTCGACAATGGTTTTCGTTTACTTTTTATGGTTAATTTTCCGGAAACGTAAAAAAAATATTTGGAGAATTTTTACAAGCCGGAATTTTATTTTACTAGCCCGATTTTAGTGTTTGTTCCACGAATGAAGGAACACATAAACTTAAGGGGTTGTTACTTAAAAACGTTACGTAATGTATTGTTTCAGAATACATACTCAGATTCAGCATATAACATACTATATAGCACACCTACTCATTTTTCAGTTTCAAACTTTATGTTGACAAATGCAATAGTAGTAGTAGTAGTTGTAGTTGTAGTATAGTAGTAGTGGAAGTAGTAGTAGCAGCGGCGGGCGGCGGCAGCGGCAGCGGCAGCAGTAGTAACAATAGTAGTAGTAGTAGTAGTAGTAGTAGTAGTAGTAGTAGTAGTAGTAGTAATAGTAAAAGAAAAAGTAATAATAATAATAAATTTACTACGATATGTTAATCCTTACAGATAAAACTGTTATCGCCAATAGACCAGACACTACATTTATAGATTAGACTACTGTAACGACATACCAAATAAATATAACAGTGCCCAGCGACAGCAACATCCAATAGAAATATACAGAGAAGATCACTAAGAACACTTGCAATAGAGAATAAGAGAGTTTGGAGCCAGGATGAAGTAAAATAGTTCCCATAGTAATATCAGTTACAGGATTTACACCCAAATCATTCATTACTCAGTAATTCATTCAATACTCAGGATCACGAACCGTATTCACACAAAAATTCAAAAGTCGGTCATACTGAACACTTGCAGCGCTGTCAGAAATTTTTTAAATCAATCAACCAGGAACGTTGCAAACAATGTAAATCATTGATCAGACTTGACTGCGGGCCCGTCTTCGCAATTTATCCGAAAGTGTAAATACTTTCCAGAATCTGCAATAATAATAATAATAATTTTGTTATTAAATATGATAATAAACAGTCTGATTAATGACAGAATATCATATATATCAAACCTATGCGGATTATTCTTACCATATTTCAACTTTGTACCAATTGTATAGATCAACATTTATATTTATTACAATTCCTTCGACGCTCGATTTTAAATATTATTTAATTTTTACATGTATACAGCAATATAAATTATGTTTTATACTGAAATGAATTTTATAAAATTATTTTACAACCCGCTTATTTTACAAAAAACCCGGAACTAATTCATTAAAAAATTCATCTAAAGTACGTTTTATTTTCCTAATTCTATATTAATATCAACATAAAATTTAAGCGTTATATTTCACGCTGTAGAAGAGCAGCTGAGCAGATGATTGAAAAACACGAGACGTTATGAGAGAAAGAGAGCGCGAGAGAGATAAAGGATAAAAGAAATGGGTGAAAAGGGGGGAAGGAATATAATTGAAACAAGGATATGATAAATGAAGCAACTGGCCGGCGGCAGAGCGGCGTGTGCCTTGAGAACTAAACGAGGTACCAGAATGATCATTAGAGGTCCTAGTTGTTTTCTAATGATTAAATACTAACATTGCCCACCTGTTCAGAACCAACATTTATTGAGCGATCTTTATCCATCAGTAAACACTGAAACATATAGTGATAGAATGAACAAATTTATTGAACGGAAAACTATTAAACGCTGAGATCGACCGCTTTGATGATTAAATAATAAAGTTTTTAATTATGCGATAGATCAATTAGCAAAACAGAAAATAAATAAAGAAAATAAAAATAACTTGGAAAAAATAGAGGCATAAATTAAGAATAATTTGTATATTTTTAGCTTATTAGTAATATTATCTGTTTTATCCTGTAAAGCTGTATATATTATATACAAATGCGTCTATTGCTACAAAGCACCAAAGCAGCTGTATCTTTTTTTTGTGAAATGGAGTTAATTAAAAAAAAAATTAACTCAAGCCATGTCTAGTCAAGCCATGGTCTAGTTTAGTTGTGTTAGGTATGACTACAAAGTACGAAAGTTGCGGGGTAAACGTTTGCACAATGTGTTCTGTACGTTTTAATCTCATATTAAAAATATTTAACTTTTAAAAATGTTGTTATTTAATTTCAATGTAAAATTTGATATGAAAATTGAAACCAGTTTTAAAAATTTGATTAAATATCAATTTTCAGTTAAATTATCCCTGTAATTGGAACATTACTTGCCTCCGTTCCTGCAATAATTTAACACTGGGAAAAAAAAAAGAAATAATACTATAATTTAATAATTCTAAGTAATTAGTTGCTACATATAAAGATCCACTTGTCCTCTCACATTTTTGGTTATATGAATTAAAAGATTTAACTGTTAACTTATTAAAAAGTTATTTTCTATAGCACTTTTCAAACCCCTATAATTCTGTTTGATGTTTTCAAAATAAAAGTTGAGTGAACAAATTCATTTTCTTTTATATCTATTCAACTATCTTATTAATTCTGTAACTTTAAACCTATTTGTTCGAGTCTATTGCGATAGTGATTTTGACAAAACTTCTTGGAAAAATGAATCGTTTAATATGATTTAAGTACGTAACCGTTTAACAGAAAACCTTTATGGCGGTATAGTGCCTCAACAATCTTTTAATTAATCGCTCAGAATAAATTAAATAAAAACAATAAATAATAAAATCATAAAACATTTTTCAGCTGTTGTAAACAAGTTTACATTTTTGACGAATTTCTACACCCATCTCAGCAACACAAATTTTCCTTGATTTACTCCCTCAAGATTCTTTCAGGAAAGACTTCATGTGAAAAAACACAAAATCTGACACAATTTTTGTTCTAATTATATATTCATTTCTAATATCTTCTCGTTTACTTGTTCAATATAAATCTTATTCTCAACGTGACAAAAGTTAATCAGTCAATTTTGAATTTAAATTGTCCTAACAAATTATCATTGCAGAAATAATTTGTATCTACATGTCTATGGCTTCTAGGTTCTGGTAGGTGCAGTAGTCAAATGAATTCCGTGTACTGTCAGTAATAAAATGTAAGTCAACAGTAAAATTACGTAACCTGACCTAGTAATCATGTAAGAATCCAGAAAACTTTTAATTTAGATATAAAAATATTAAATCACTAAAATGAACCATAAATTTAAAACTACTTACATATTTTTATTGCTAAATATAATCAGTAAATACATATAATTTTAAAGTAGATGGTCATCAATGGAGCAGTTTAATGAATTATTAAATTGATTTCTGATTACAGTTACTAAGGTTTTATAAATATATTTTATATGGATAGTAATTTTGTTACATATCTTACATGGAGGTCACACAAATATAATTACATTTGAGATGTTTGATTGAGTTCTACTCATTGATTTTGTAAAAGTGTTATCAAATTTATCAAATTCTGCGCTGATTTCATAAAAAAAAAAAAAAAAAAATAACAGATACTCATTGTAGAGAAGGATGAATAGAAAAATGGTTGGGTAATACGGGCTTGGTCAGTGAAATGAATGAGGAAGTAGGCTTTAAAATTATGATCTATCTAGTATAAAATAGATTTGAAAAAAATGAAAATCAATGTTTATTTTTTTGTTCATTTTGTAAAAGACGACATTTATGTAATAAAGTCAGGAATCACAGTAATATATCAAATATAACAAAGAAAAAGGTTAGACAGAGATCCTGAGGTAAAAATGTAATCAACAAAATTTTTCCAAGAGCAGATATTAAATATGCATTCAGTTAAATGGTAATAAAATATAGTGGACGAAGAAACCAAAGAAAAAATGAGAACAAAGGGGTGGGATGAAAACAATCTGAAGTAGATCGAATGAAGTTAACATTTGAGCACACAAAGGTAAGGACGAAAAATTACTACATGACAAGTTCAGCAGGAGATTTGTTTATTCAATGAAGTAGAAGAAGGTATTTTATCTAGAAAGGTTACAACCAGTAGAAAACTCGGAAAACGAGAATATTTTAAAATGTACGGATAAATGCAGAAAGTATAAAAACGCAATTATATCGACGATTATGAGAAACAATTAATAGGCAGTGCCAAGTAACTAGGGAAAACTCATTGAATGAATGGTGTAGTGGTGTGAGAGAGAAAATAATTACAAGAAACATAACCTAAAAAAAATCAAAGATCAGAAAAACGAAGAATAGATAAAGTGAAAAATAAAGACTATAAGTTCAAGTCGAATGCATTTTAATGAAAAAGAAGAAGCTGGTGAAGAAATAAATAAAAAAGTAGGAGGATAGATGCACCAGAAATGTATAAATTTTGATAGCAAAGTTAGTGAGCGAAGAAATTATCAAAAGCAGATCAGAAGTTCGAATCAGAAGAAATTTTTTGGCAGAAAAAAATTTGATCTTATTACAAACTGATTTAGGAATGAGAAAAAATCTTGGTAATAGCTACATAGAATTTACATTACATAATTTATCATGTGAAACAGGAAAACCAGAAAAGCTAAGAATAGAAGACTTAATATTTGTTGTTACAAGAGAATGTTAAATATTAGAAGTAACGTTAAAATATTTAGTCGAGTACGAAATGAAATTTTATAACTGGGAGAAACCAAAAACTTGCAGCGGACTCTTTTAAAAGAAGGCGGCTGAGCTATATATTCAGTTATCTAGACTTAATAAGGTGTTAAAATGATCAGGGTAAAAGGGGTAAAAAAGAATAACATTTAAAATATGCGATAGTTTTAAATTTAAGATATATTGAGATTAAAATACTACTCTGAGAAACGGAGAAGTTGGCCACATCACACATCCTTCGACTCAAAAAAAAAAAAAAAAATGAAATTAGTAATAATGTTTTTGGGCTGAAATTTTACGCACTAATAAGATGTAATTTGAATTCATAATTATTACTAAAAAAAAAGAAAAAAAAAGAATTTTCTATTCTTATAAATTAATTAATATTATCTTAATATTTTCAGTGTTCTAAGGCTTGATTTTTTTTTTTTCTTTAAAAGATACGAAAATGAATGTTACTACTTTAATTTTTTCTGTGACCAAATGATAATTGCTTTCCAATTTGTGTCTAAATACACTTTCTTATGGAGAGCATAGAACTACATTTATTACATATTAATTTAAAGAACATTTAATATAGTAGCTAACATGCAAAACAAATTTTATTTATTACTATTTTAGACCATTAGTTTATAATTCGTGTGCGTTTTATGAATGCAAAACCACTTGATGCGTGACGTTTAAATCCACAGCTTATTTATGTGGTATTACCGGTGTTTAAAAATATTAGTTTATACCATGCACCCAACTTTGGTTTTTTTTTTTTTTTTTTTTTTTTTTTTGTGACAGTTACGCTAACGCGCGCGTTGTGTGTTGTAGCATGTGCCATTAGGAATGATAATCGTACGGTGAATATTGAAGAGGCGATCCAAATTACACTTCCATTGGTCGCTGGCAAACAAGTCCTCGTTGGCCAATGAAATTAATTCCTGTAATAACTAAAGACACGCATGTACATCATGCGATACTGCATGTCATTCTAATTCAATGGCGGCGATACCGACAGACTACCTTTTCAATGTATCGGAAATTGGCTAGCTGTTAATAATTGCAGTTAATAAAATTATTTTTGTTTAGTTGATTATAATATTCCCGAAAAAATATTTCTGTTATAAATAATTTACAGTTTACTTTCCTTTACATATCTTTAAATAACTTTACGTAAAAAATTATTAATTTCGAACTTAAGCTGTATTGAATCAGAATATGTTTACTTCAAATTTTATTTCGCTCAAGAAATACAAATAGACAAGAAATTACTTGGCTTTCAAAATTATAAAATATAAAACTTTTTACTTGGTTTTTTTTTTTTTTAAATTGAGTGGACCTAATTTACTTAATTCATTCAAATTCATGGTCAGTTGATAATTTTCACTTAATTCATTTAGACTTGTTTAATGTACAACCACAATAAATGAGATAAATAAACTCTATAATAATGTAAATACACAAAAAATTTTTGAAACAATAAAATTACCTTATAATTTTAATTTTGGAAAGGGTATTTTCTTTTATGTACTCTATAAACCAAAGCCTCATGGTTAGAAATTGTAATTATTATTTTTTTTCGTTTATTTACAATCTTTATCAAATTTTCTTTTGAAATTGACTCTATTCCTTATTTTTATTTATTTTGAACAAAGATTTTGTTTCTAATATTAATCTTTATTCATTTACGGATTTATTGTTTCAGTTACGGATTTTTTAAAAGGCTACTCGGGGTGGTTATAAATTAGTAATAAATAAAATAATTCCCGGAGAATCGCTGATACTGCCTATTTCGAGTTCTATTGTAAATAGATAAATTTTTTCCTGAGAGGAAGAGAAATTAGTTATCATACCCGTGACTCTAAATGCTGTGCCTGGTACTATATTTCGTCGTTACCTAGATATTTTTATGCTGTAATATAATATCTAATTAGAAATAATTATAATATCTTATAGTAATTTTATTGAATATAAAACAAAGCTTAAGACTCAGACTAATTTAAAACTTATTTTCATCAAACAGACAGCTATCAACATTGAAAAACATGATATCAGTAAATAGTATTGACATATATTTTTTTTTATGTGCAAAAAATTGCTTTTTATTTTATGTTTTATCAAAAATAATCAAAATCCAATATTTCTAACTGAAAATTTCATTTTATGCAATATAAATTTAAATATTATAAATAATTACTTAGAGAAACAAATTACGCTCCCAAAATTATTCACAAAATTTTTTAATCTATACCTACTTTACCATCTAAGTAAATTTAAAGTAGCTATCAATTATATAGATGTAGAATAAAATATATGGTGTAGATTTAAAATAATCGAATCTGTGATAAGTAAGTGTGATCAGTTGACAGTAGGAAAAAATGTAAATAAAAAATTAAAAAAAAATAATAATAGGTTCTTTATATATATATATATATAAAAGTCAGTAAAGGCTTGCTTCGGCCACCTAATCTTCTAACCAGGTCCCTGATCAACTGAACTCAGTGGTCCCCGGATAGTCCTGTGAGACTATTGGATTCCTGATGCATTCGTTATCCTAGAAATTATCATAGAAAATTTATTTAGAAATTTTCGTAATTATATGCTCTTTAACTTCCAGGTTCTGATCTCTTTTTTCTCTTTGGTTTCTTAGTTTCGTGAAACCCGACTACGCTTAGCGGCATTTGATGATCGTTCTAGATTTGATTTATTCTTAGTGGGCATAAAGATTGAAAAACTACATGGAACGGAGACCAAAGAAAAATGAATAATGAAATTAGGCGTTATCTAAAAAAAAAAAATAGAATAGAAAAGACGAAGAAGAGAGTATCCATACTTTACAAATACTTGTAAAAGAACTAAAACTTGTAAAAACTAAATTACAAAAGATAGAATTGTAATAACTATAGTAATGTGGGTACTAACTATTTTAGAGATATTTATTAAAGAAAATTAGTCAGTCATTTCACTTCATTATGTTTTTGTTGCTATGATGACAGAAATATAATGGAGTAAAAGGACTAATTTTTGTTTCTTTAATGAATATCTTTAATTTACAACTTCTCTTCTAAGGGGGCTGGGGCCTCAATCTGTAGCTTGAAATCCTTCCCTGGGATAGGGATAACACAAATCTGTCCTGAAAGCAATCGGTCGGTTGGTCGTGATGACCATATAAGTCGAGACCAGCTACCATCGAAATGACCATCTAATTTTAAATAAACTTTTTTGGAAACTATTTTTGGAGCGCAATCTTGTTAAAAAATTGTTAAATATAATCTTATTTCACTAACAGTCTAACATAGTTTTTTGCATGTAACAATAAACTTAAAATTTAATTTAAAGCAAAAACATTAAAATGTGAACTAGAATTAGCATGATGATGAAGAAAGGCAGATACGGATACAGAAAGGGATGAGCTCAGGGATGATGAAAAAGATGTTTCTATTACTTTTAAAAATTCATGTGTAAAAGATCAGTAATTTAACTGAAAAAATAATTTGAGAAAAATGCGACTTTTAAGGAAATGAAGTAGAAATGTTAGTTCTGCTGAGATTAATATTCAATTCATTTAGGTAAAACTAATAATGAGTAAGAGTTCATGGCTTCAGGAAAGCATGGACTCGATGCAACTGAATTAAAATTCAGTTTGATAATAAACATTAATAAAATAAATATATTTAAGGCAGGTGAAATGAAGTATCGATAAGAAGTATTATCGAAATTAGTTAATTTACAATAAATTTGAAGCACTTTCTTCCTAGAAATAGAAGAAATTTAAGCGTTAAAAACTGTAAGGGAAAACAGGAATTTAATTACGTGAAGTTGGTAATTCGGAATCTATAATGCGGTAGAAATTTTGAAATTAAAATACTGTGTTTGAAAAACTCAAAAGAGTACAGTTCATCAAATTTGTCAAATTAATGAAGATGAAAACGTCTGTTTTTTTCTCCACAAATATTCCATACTTCTGTAATATTAATTATATCTTCTTAACGTTTATTTTGTAATAACACGATAACTCTTCAGCGAGGTCTTACTTTGTTTTTTCACTAAATCCTATATTTTTTATGTCGGGTCTACATTATCTTTAAACTTCTATACCTGTTTCTCCAAAATTAAAATATCTCGTAAGTTACAAAATTGTAAGTTAAAAACAGTACGTAAATACTTACTTTTTTCCTTATTTGCTTTCGTCTAATTTCCGCTTTAACGGTAAAAAAAAACTTCATAATTGTGTTACTGGTATGAAATTATAATTTTATTTAAGTCATTGTTTATATTTAACTCCCTTAAAACAAAATAAGATAGGAAGAATAATTTTGCAAAAAAGAGTCTTCAGTAAAAAATAATTTATTATAAAGTCCTTAAAAGGTCTTTCAAAAAAATCAATTTTTGGCGTTTATCGTTTAATGGTTGTGACTTAGGAAAGTCGAAATAGAAATATTAGGAGAGTTTAAAATGTGATGTATAAACAAATATTTTTAGTTGGATTACTTACTGAATTCGAAGTAGAATACTTTAACAAATTCAAAAGAAGAGCTTTTAAGACAAATAACGGGAAAAGGTTTTTTGAAAACTTAAAAAAAAAGATCGGTTGAAGAGATTTATAAGTGTGCGTGTATATATATATATATATATATATATAAATTTCCTTAACCAACAATTTTGTATTAAGAATTTAGATAAATTAGTAACTGAATAAAAAGGTACTCTTAATGATACATTATCATTTATCATAATTTATGATGATAAATATCTATTAATTTTTTTTTAATGTCTCTTGAAATGTTTATCTTCGATCGACCTACGTTTCGCAGGCTGGCCGAAGAGTTTAATGTTGATTAAAATAATAATGTAATAACCTAACTACACTATACAACACCCACTATTCCCTCTATACTACAGTCAAAATTATTAAATTAAAATAAACACTAGCGTGGAATGTTATTTTATGTAATATTTTGCTCAAACGTTAGCATAGATTATTAATGCAAGATAATTTAAATATCTGTCCAGTAAATAAACAGGAGTCAAAATTATAATAATTTTTAATAGGCAATATTTCACTTAGCAATTAGTTCACGTAAAATAAGGATGAAAAACAAGAGTTGAAGGTGCCGTTTGAGACGAGGTAGGATGAGACAGGATAAGATATGGTAATTGTTTGCAATTAGGTAATTGCGGGCGAGAAAGTTGAAATGATATCGTGGCGGCAATAAATACGTACACGAGGTAATATGCCTAAGTGGCTCGGTGCGAGGTGGGGCAAGCTGTTGGTTATTATAGAATGGCTCGACCTGCGAGCGTATTTATTGGACTGCCGCACGACACCGCAAATGACGTTTGAATGTTTCATGTCCTCACTCCAACTCCCAATTCCCTGTTCTGATCCCCAAACCTATATAAAACAACAGTCGCCACGATTACACAAAGGCCTTGCCTCGCCAGGATTACACAAAGGCTTCATCTTAATTACTACAGACTGTTTTAGTATAGTTTAGAGTAGAGATATGTGTAAATATAAACCGACCGGTTCATAAAAGGTTATAAAGAATATTTCGGCAATATTTTTAGTAAGGCATAATATACAAAGCATATAAAACTATATCTCGGTCAAATTACAATTATTCAATTGCTAACGTTATTATTATTACTGATTTTCGGACAAATTGCGATTCTTCTTTAACGATAATGATATCCATAGCACCTTATTTAGCCAGATATTATCGTACTTGTTTATTTCAGTTGAGAAATTTTCATCGCTGTAAGAATTGCGCTTACTGTGCGACAAGACCTTTACTTGTAATCGCATTATTTCAGTCAAATAACATAACTTGTGTTATGTTGACCAAAAAATGATCGACTATATTTTTTTCAGATCTGGCAGAATTAATGTGATAAACTTT